>JAZHYW010020990.1:0-37932 GCA_037355805.1 Ixodes ricinus | reverse complement strand
AGCAGCGGCGGAAACAGTTCCCGTGGATAAATTTGGCGGCGTAAAGATGACAGTCAACATCCGCGGTGCTGACGGCACCGAAGGAGATGCAGCCGAAGATGACGCATGCGAGCGGGAGCCGCAACGCGGGAACATATGGGTCAGGCGCATTTGCAAGAAAGTCTCTGCGCCTGACGCGACGCATTTACCGGCGCTCAGGCATTGTAGTCGTTCGCGCAGCCTGATGACGACACATCTGGCCAGCTGCGACGGTGTGTCGCAGATGGCTTGCGCATAGCAGCGGCGGTGGAAACAGCCCTGCGGGATTTCTGCGGCGCAATGCGGGGCTGACGGCAATCGAAGGAGATGCAAAGCGAGCGACGCATGCGGCTGCAACAGCGGGATCAGCAGACGCAGCAGGCCGGCGCCTGTAGGCAGTACGCTGACATCCGCTTCAGGTTAGCACGGTGCAGGCCTGCGGCTTGCGCAGCAAGCGGCAGGAATAGCTCCCGTGGATACTTCTGCGGCGTAACGATGAGACAGGCCGAGATCCGTGGTATTGACGGCACCGAAGTGAGTAAGATGCGGCTGAAGATGACGCATGCGAGCGGGAAAACAAGTGGAACATATGGGGTCAGGCGTGGCATTTCCGCAAGAAAGTTTCCCAGCCTTATGTCGGCGCCTGTATTGTAGTCATTACTGCGCAGCCCGATGACACATTCGCTTCAGTTAGTGACGGTGCGGAAATGCAGATGGCTTGTGCATCAGCAGCGAGTCAGCCCTGCGGGATAACTCTGCGATGACAGGCCGAATCTCGTGGTGTTGCTGACGGCAATCGAAGGAGCATTTTGCCGAAGATGACCGGCGAGCGGGAGCTGCAACAAAGTGCGCGGGTCAGGCGCATTTGCAAGAAAGTTCCCGCATGACGGGCCGGTATTTGTAGTCAGGCCACGGTGCAGCTCTCGATGACGACACATCCGCTTCAGGTTAGTGACGGTAATTTGCGCATTACAGCGCGGTGGCCCCGTGGATAACTTGGTGGCGTAATGATGACGCTGCTGATAGTAATCGAAGATGCAGCCGACGCATGCGAGTGGAAGGTGAACAGGCAACATAGTGGGGTACTGTATGGCATTCGCAGTTCCTCCCGTGCCCACTGATGCGATTGCCGTGGCGCTCAGTATTTGTAGGCAGGCCATCTGCATTTCCGCACCGTCACTAACCCTGAAGCGGATGTGTCGTCATCGGGCTGCGCAGTGGCCTGCCTACAAATACTGAGCGCCGGCCGTCGTCGCGTCAGTGGGCACGGGAGCTTTCTTGCGAATGCCACGCCTGACCCCACTATGTTCCACTTGTTGCAGCTCCCGCTCGCATGCGTCATCTTCGGCTGCATCTTTCCTTCGATTGCCGTCAGCAACACCACGGATGTTGGCCCTGTCATCGTTACGCCACCAAGTTATCCACGGGAGCTGTTTCCACCGCCGCTGCTGTGCACAAGCCATCTGCATTTCCGCACCGTCACTAACCCTGAAGCGGATGTGTCGTCATCGGGCTGCGCAGTGGCCTGCCTACAAATACTGAGCGCCGGCCGTCGTCGCGTCAGTGGGCACGGGAGCTTTCTTGCGAATGCCACGCCTGACCCCACTATGTTCCACTTGTTGCAGCTCCCGCTCGCATGCGTCATCTTCGGCTGCATCTTTCCTTCGATTGCCGTCAGCAACACCACGGATGTTGGCCCTGTCATCGTTACGCCACCAAGTTATCCACGGGAGCTGTTTCCACCGCCGCTGCTGTGCACAAGCCATCTGCATTTCCGCACCGTCACTAACCCTGAAGCGGATGTGTCGTCATCGGGCTGCGCAGTGGCCTGCCTACAAATACTGAGCGCCGGCCGTCGTCGCGTCAGTGGGCACGGGAGCTTTCTTGCGAATGCCACGCCTGACCCCACTATGTTCCACTTGTTGCAGCTCCCGCTCGCATGCGTCATCTTCGGCTGCATCTTTCCTTCGATTGCCGTCAGCAACACCACGGATGTTGGCCCTGTCATCGTTACGCCACCAAGTTATCCACGGGAGCTGTTTCCACCGCCGCTGCTGTGCACAAGCCATCTGCATTTCCGCACCGTCACTAACCCTGAAGCGGATGTGTCGTCATCGGGCTGCGCAGTGGCCTGCCTACAAATACTGAGCGCCGGCCGTCGTCGCGTCAGTGGGCACGGGAGCTTTCTTGCGAATGCCACGCCTGACCCCACTATGTTCCACTTGTTGCAGCTCCCGCTCGCATGCGTCATCTTCGGCTGCATCTTTCCTTCGATTGCCGTCAGCAACACCACGGATGTTGGCCCTGTCATCGTTACGCCACCAAGTTATCCACGGGAGCTGTTTCCACCGCCGCTGCTGTGCACAAGCCATCTGCATTTCCGCACCGTCACTAACCCTGAAGCGGATGTGTCGTCATCGGGCTGCGCAGTGGCCTGCCTACAAATACTGAGCGCCGGCCGTCGTCGCGTCAGTGGGCACGGGAGCTTTCTTGCGAATGCCACGCCTGACCCCACTATGTTCCACTTGTTGCAGCTCCCGCTCGCATGCGTCATCTTCGGCTGCATCTTTCCTTCGATTGCCGTCAGCAACACCACGGATGTTGGCCCTGTCATCGTTACGCCACCAAGTTATCCACGGGAGCTGTTTCCACCGCCGCTGCTGTGCACAAGCCATCTGCATTTCCGCACCGTCACTAACCCTGAAGCGGATGTGTCGTCATCGGGCTGCGCAGTGGCCTGCCTACAAATACTGAGCGCCGGCCGTCGTCGCGTCAGTGGGCACGGGAGCTTTCTTGCGAATGCCACGCCTGACCCCACTATGTTCCACTTGTTGCAGCTCCCGCTCGCATGCGTCATCTTCGGCTGCATCTTTCCTTCGATTGCCGTCAGCAACACCACGGATGTTGGCCCTGTCATCGTTACGCCACCAAGTTATCCACGGGAGCTGTTTCCACCGCCGCTGCTGTGCACAAGCCATCTGCATTTCCGCACCGTCACTAACCCTGAAGCGGATGTGTCGTCATCGGGCTGCGCAGTGGCCTGCCTACAAATACTGAGCGCCGGCCGTCGTCGCGTCAGTGGGCACGGGAGCTTTCTTGCGAATGCCACGCCTGACCCCACTATGTTCCACTTGTTGCAGCTCCCGCTCGCATGCGTCATCTTCGGCTGCATCTTTCCTTCGATTGCCGTCAGCAACACCACGGATGTTGGCCCTGTCATCGTTACGCCACCAAGTTATCCACGGGAGCTGTTTCCACCGCCGCTGCTGTGCACAAGCCATCTGCATTTCCGCACCGTCACTAACCCTGAAGCGGATGTGTCGTCATCGGGCTGCGCAGTGGCCTGCCTACAAATACTGAGCGCCGGCCGTCGTCGCGTCAGTGGGCACGGGAGCTTTCTTGCGAATGCCACGCCTGACCCCACTATGTTCCACTTGTTGCAGGTGTGTAAACGCTATTCCTTGTATTCTAAGAAATCTAGCAACCTGTGCCTCCTAGTGCTCCCGTGCCCAAGTGTGCTTTGCTGCATAATATGTGACTCCTTGAGCTTGATTCGTGCACTGTTGCAGCTCTCTGGCGATGTTGAATCCAATCCAGGCCCAGATACTAAGAAACAACCCCAACTGGACGAAATTCTTGCCATTGTAAAAAAGATTGAGGCCAATTCTTCTAAACTTGAAGAAGGTCAGAACTCGATTAGGTGCGATGTCAAAACTCTTCTTGAGAAGCAGGCCCAGTTGGAGGGCTCACTTTCTGCCATTAAAACGAAAATTACAGCAATTGAGGCTGAGCTTGAAACCCTTTCCGAGACTAGAGCCGAGGTAACTAGCATTCGGAGTGCACTCGCTGATCAAGCCACGGCTACAGCGTCATTGCTATCTCGGAGTAACGATCTTGAAAACCGATCCCGCCGCTGCAATTTGCTTTTTCGCGGCATAACCGACGTCCGAGGAGAGTCATGGGCGATATCTGAACAAAAAGTGCTCAAATTCGCCGAAGAGAACCTTGGTATTACTTTACAAACTTCTGACATTGAGCGTGCGCATAGGATTGGCACATTTCAAGAAGGGAAAAACCGACCCATAATAACGTGTTTTTCGTCTTTCAAAACTAAAAGTCAGTTACTACAGAATGGCTCTCGCCTCAAGGGCAGCTTATTTTCTATTTCAGAAGACTTCTGTGAAAATACACGGATCGCGCGCCAAAAGCTTGTTACTTTTGCCAAAAGTCAGTCTTTACCTTTCAAGCTTCGGCTAGATAAGCTTCACATTGGCTCTAAGACATTCATATATGATGCCCAGACAGAAACCGTAATAGAAATGTTGAGATAAGGGGACGCGGGGAGTGCTACTGATATCGCGGGTTCCGAAAGTTTAATCAGTGTTTTGTATGCTAACGCACGTAGCGTAATGCACAAGCGTGATGATCTGTCGTCTATTATTACCTCATGTGATGCTAACGTTGTTTTGCTATCAGAAACGTGGCTTCACTCTGACGTTGATGATAGTGAAATAATGCCAGACCATCCCCATTTCAATATTTATCGACATGACAGAGCAAACCGTCGAGGTGGTGGAGTCCTTATCGCTGTAGACAGAAGAATCACAAGTCAGAAGGTTTTGTCTCACAGTGCTCTCGAGATTGTTTGGGTTTCTTTAAGTTGTTGTTTTGGGTCTTTTTTGATTGGCGCATGTTACCGTCCTCCCGATGCTTCCCCTGAATTTAGTAACTTGCTTCGTGATGAACTGTCTATGTTGTCACTGAGTCATGCCAACAAACCTATTTTTCTTTTTGGTGATTTTAATTTTCCTGGTATAGACTGGAATGCTCAGACTACAAGTTGTTTCGGGGGATCAAGTGTGGACCGCGATTTTATAGACTTGTGTTTTTCTTTCAACCTCACCCAGTTGGTTTCCTTCCCTACAAGGGTCACTGAAAATAGTTCAAATATTCTGGATTTGGCACTTGTCACTGATCCTTTTCTAGTTAAGGATTTATCTCCACTAGATGGCATTAGCGACCACAAGGCTCTTCATTGTTTTCTTGATATCAAACCATCAAAGTCGACGTGCATTTCTAAAAAGATACGTTTGTACCACAAGGGAAACTATGACATGATGAACTCCGAGCTCTCCGACTATTTTGTTTCTTTTAATGAAACCTTCGACTGCCGTAACGCTGACGAAAATTGGCAAGCTTTTAAGACCAAATTGTTTGAACTTATTGAAAAATACATACCGTGCGCAACAATTCGAACTACCGCGTCTAAACCATGGTACAATAATTCCCTACGTCGTGTATCTAACAAAAAGAAAAGATTTTTCAGGAACGCTAAAAAAGCAAATACACCAGAAGCTTGGTCTAAGCATGCCACTTGCTCTTCTGAATATAAAAGTATGTTGAGGGAGTGTAAGCGCACATTCTTTCAGCACACTCTACCTAATGTGTTACTAAACAACCCTAAAAAATTTTGGAGCTTTGTTAATGAAAAACCACACCCAGAAATCAATCTAGTGAATAGCTCCGGTGATAACATATTGAATAGTGAATGTGCAAATATTCTAAACAGGGTATTTTCTAATGCTTTCACAGTTTCTACACCCATTACTGGAATTCCTCTTGTTACAAAAAATTATTTTCCAATGGATCCTATTATTATAGACTTTCAAGGTGTAATCAGCATTATAGAATCCCTCAAAATGTCTTCATCATGTGGCATAGACGGTATTAATGCGAAGGTTCTAAGTAACACTAAATTTGCATCCGGCCTTTACCTCACAAAGATATTTCAGCAGTCCCTGGATACAGGTGTGTTACCTTCCGACTGGAAAATTGGTAAGGTCATTCCAGTCCACAAGTCCGGCAGTAAAACATCTCCACTAAATTATCGGCCAATATCACTCACCTGCATCTCCTGCAAGATCCTCGAGCACGTCATCTACAAGCACCTGATTAACTTCCTGGATTCCTGCAACTTCTTCACCAACGCGCAGCATGGCTTCCGGAAACACCTGTCTTGTGAGACCCAGCTACTTTTTCTCACTAACGACCTGTTTAAAAATCTTGACACTGGTTATCAAACTAACGCTGTTTTTCTTGATTTCGCCAAAGCTTTTGATAAAGTTCCACATAATCGCCTTCTCTTTAAACTTAGTTCGCTAAAACTGGACCCTCTTGTTCTTCAATGGATTGAATCATTCCTTACTCATCGCTCTCAATTCGTTTTCGCTAACAGCACGTCCTCCTCTTTCTCTCCCGTTTCTTCCGGTGTTCCACAGGGAACTGTGCTTGGGCCTTTACTCTTTTTAATCTACATTAATGATCTCCTCTTCACCTCTCGTCCTCTGTTCGTCTTTTCGCTGATGACTGTGTTGTTTATAGACTAATAAAAGACCCAGACGATCATATTGCACTCCAGAACGACATTAACAAAATTGCTGAATGGTGCCGCACATGGCAAATGTCTCTCAATATTAACAAATGCATGCACCTCTGCTTCACACGTTCCTCCTCCCAGCCCTTAAACTCTTTAACACTCAACGGCACTACCCTTCAGACTGCTGCACAGTACAAGTATCTTGGCGTCCATCTAACCACTAATATGTCCTGGAATGTTCATGTAGACAAGACAATATCCTCTGCGAACCGTTCACTTGGCTATATCCGTCGCAATTTCAAGTCTGCTCCTTCTAACCTCAAACGTCTCCTTTACGTCACGCTTGTTCGCCCTAAACTAGAGTATGCTTCAGCTATCTGGCACCCCCATCAGGCTTATCTAACCAACGCAATCGAATCTGTTCAAAATCGTGCTGCTCGATTTATTCTTTCTGATTACTCTCGCTTTTCTAGTGTCACTGCTATGAAATCTCAATTAACTCTTCCTGACCTTTCCGTTCGTCGCAGAATTTCCCGTCTTTGCCTTCTTCATAAAATTTACTATTCTGAACCATTACGACAGTCTCTCCTCAGCCCGCCCAGCTATATTTCTGCAAGAGTGGATCATTCATGCAAGATCGCCCGTCCCAAGACCACTTCAGCAGCCCATCAACATTCGCTCATACCAGAAGCTATTGTGGACTGGAATGGCCTTCCCGATGACATCGTCACCATCACCGATAACGCGAAATTTAGAACTGTACTAACCAACCACTCCCCTCTATAATGCCCCTTGGGGCCTTGAGGGTAATTGTAAATAAATAAATAAATAAATACGCTTTGCAATTTTACAAAAAAAATAACCAACCTGTGAAATACACCTTTACGAAAAGTTTAGATTGCTACGTGCAGGCGTCGATTTTTACGGTCCATTTTAGATCGAGCCTGGTGACTTGAACCACCCTATACTTATACTTAACCACAAATGTGGCTCTTGACATATATTCGATCATTCTTCATTGCTAAACTAAATGGCGGCCATCAGTCCTGTTTTATGCTGCGTCCTACTTTCTTAGAGCGCAGCGGCGTTTGTTGCCGCCGCCGTCGGCGTACCGTCTGAGGTCACGTGACCTCCCAGGTCACGTGACTCCCCGAGGTCACGTGACCCCCAGGTCACGTGGTCCCCAGGTCACGTGGTCCCCCGAGGTCACGTGACCCCCCGAGGTCACGTGATGATGGCGATGACGATGCGGATGCCGATGACGTCATCAGTGACGTGACCCCCAGGTCACGTGACCCCCTGGTCACGTGACCCCCGAGGTCACGTGATGACGATGACGATGCGGATGCCGATGATGTCATCAGTGACGTCACTGATGATGTCATCGGCATCCGCATCGTCATCGTCATCATCCCTGATGACGTCATCAGTGACGTCACTGATGACGTCATCGGCATCCGCATCGTCATCGTCATCATCATTGATGACGTCATCAGTGACGTCACGTTACCCCCTCCCTCCCCCCCGAGGTCACTTGCCCCCCCCCTCCGTACCCCTTCCCTCCTCCTCCTCAAGAGCTGCGCTCTAATTCGGCGTTACAGGGAGTTGTAAACGGCTTTCACTTTTTATCCCTTTGTGTAGGACGTTCTCTTTTTCTTTTTGGTTTATATTAGTGATATGATGCTTCTGTGTCATACGACGTTACATTTGTTCTACGCTAAGAATCATGCTTGTTGTATAAGTTATAACATATGATTTTGCTAGTTGTTTTATGGTGCCCTTTTATTTCATTTTACATTTCACACTGTTGAATGTTGAACTAGTTGTTTCATTGTGCCTTCTTTTTATTTTTATTTTTACTAAGTATGTCATGTTTTGCTGAATGCATTCATTGCACTGTTGATGTTGAACTATTGGGGGGCAGAGACTCTGTCAGGTTTCACGCCTTTATCTCCGCCCCCTGAGCAAAAGAACCCGCCAAACAAATAAAAAAATTAAAACGAAATAATGTCGATTTGCTTCGGTTTAGGTTGAATCAAAGTACAGTGCCAGTTGCGCTTGGAAGAGGACTAGAGACCTTTGAAATTTGAGAGGATTGACAAAAGGAAGGTTACCTCTCCTGGTCCGTTCAGGATCGCGCGACATTCTATCCCTGGGAAACGGAATACTGGGCTTTGAGACTGGACTCCACCAAGTGGCATTTTATTTAGAGGTTTTCTGTTTCCATAACAGCGCAGTAGAGGCTATGATTCCATAGGGTCTGTAGGGTGTGTGGAGCCTAAGCACCTTCGTGAGGGCGGCTGACGTTTTAAAGCATGAAATGCTTCTTAAAGGATTGCTGAAGCAAACATTCCAGTGTCTATAATAAGTGGCGCACGATCTTTCCACGAGCCAGCAGCCGCCGGTGTGCGCGAGCACACGCCAACGAAATTGACGTCATAGTCCCCCATTCACGCTTAAGATGACAGTGAAATGTGTGGGCTCCGGGGAAAAGGAGAATAAAGACAGGCTTTTCATCTCCACAGTGGGGTCTGGTGTAAAAGGTAAGCGATTAATTGGTCTAACAAGCACGTAGCTTTCACTTGTGGAGATGAAAAGCCTGTCTTTATTCTCCTTTGGCCCGAAGCCCATACATTTCACTGTCATCTTAAGCGCGAATGGGGGACTATGACGTCAATTTCGTTGCGTGTGCTCGCGCACACCGGCGGCTGCTGGCTCGTGGAAAGAACGTGCGCCACTTATTATGGACACTAAATTGTTTGGTTCAGTATTCCTTTAATGTTACCCCCCAATGCCACAAATTTTGTCCGTCCGTCCGTCCGTCCGTCTGTGCATTTTACGCTAAATTTAGTGGAAAAATTTACGTCGCATGACCTATGCACCAATTCAGTTTCGCCGCTATATTTGGCGGGAAAAGTGATCTGACGTGACCTTACGTCACGTGAACTCCGCATTAACTCAGTTTTCCCGCCAAATTTAGCGGAAAAAATGAGGTAATACGTGACCTCACATCACGGACACTACACACCAGTCTACAGTTTCCCCATTAAATTTAGCGGAAAAATTTACATCACATGACCTATACACCGTTTCAGTTTCCCCGCTAAATTTGGCGGGAAAAGTGATCTGACGTGACCTATACACCGATTCAGTTTCCCCGCCAAATTTGGCGGAAAATCGATGTCACGTGACCTGATGTCACGTGAAATATGCCCAAATATAATTACCCCGCTAAACTTAGCGGGAAAATCTGATGTCACATGACACGACATCACGTGACCTATGCTGTACACGACTGTATATAGTCTTCTAAACAAATTAAACATATTATATGTTTTAAAACTGCATTTCATTCATCATGGAACCCTGAAGGCATAGGTCGCTGCCAATCTTATATTAACCCTCCTCCCCGCGCTGCTAGTCCACTTCTCTGTCGAACTTCTGCTCTAAGATGGGAAGAAAAGAAACGCTGCCCATATACTACTTCGAATGATAAAATGAGTTTGAAGAGTCAGCGTCCAGCGAAAATACCAATCTTTAAAAGTTTTGTCAAGTGATCGTCAGCGTCAACAACACAAATATTATCATCCCAGCGTTCTCTGTTCGTTCGTGTCTGGGCTTTTATTTATTTATTTATTTTTATTTGAACCTTTAGGCATTTGGGAATGCAACGAAACTAAATTCCGAATTTCGTGAAATTATAAATCTAACAAATATATATCGAAAAAGGTAAACATCGAAAAGAAAGCAGGAAAACTCCGTCCCAATTTTCCTATAAAACAGATCTGAGGACACCGAACCCAAGCTATGCCACACGAATATTTCGTCTAACAATGGGACATTTCCCCGCGATTACTTTCCTCCAACGGTGGAAAACATTTTCTTTTAGGGACAGCTGCTGACGCTGAAGCGTCGAAGAAAGTTGAGTAACAGGGTTTGGCTGGTTTGCCTTTACTTCGTCTTATACCCTTAGTCACAGCGCACCCTTAAACCCAGTTAACTGTCGACAGAGGTCAGACTTAACTGCGGTTAGAAGTGCCATAGTTGGTAGTAACTGATAGCCATACTTAAGCGTAACTGGGGTTTAGGATGCACACTTAACCGCAGTTAAGTCTGACCTTGGTCACACTTAACTGCGGTTAAACGTGCCAGTGTAACGTGAGTATCAGATGGGCTAACCGAAAGAGCTATACAAGCGCGAATGGGTACCTTCCGCTGCAACTAAGAGCATTCGCCCGCGCCCCCGAGGCCCGATCAAAGGCAAGAAGCCGACGCGCGTAGCCTTTAGTGAAACAATATTTTGGCATTGCCGTTGAACGTGAGGACCGGCTTACTTAGTATTTGAGAGTGCCAACATTTCGTGCGAGCGCTCGCTCAACTGAAATTTGTTCGAAAGCCAGACGCGTGCACGCGGTCCGACACTGTTTTCTTTCGAGTATGGTCTCATTCACGTCACTGGTTTGGTGACTAGAATAAAGTAATTACTATGTGAGGATAATAAGGAGCGCAGCCGGGGAAAACGTCGACCCAGTGGTAGTAGGAACGCTCTGAAAATGTATCTTGCCTTCCGATCGGCAAGTACGGCAGTTTGGAATTTCCTCCTCCCGGCTACGTAGGGACTACACTTGGTCACCGTCCCGCGAGAACGGACTCTATATATATACAAAACCGCGAGAAATGGCGGTCCATTTCTGAACCATTAAAACAACCGGCATACCTCATGCCGAGGTGGGTTGTTGTTGTTATCGAGAGCACGAGTGTCGACATTAATTGCAACGTTTTTAACTTTATTTCCCGGTTCGATACCTGGACTGATACGCATCGCCATATTTATCAAAAAATATATCGTGACCCTGAAAAGCGTCGGCTGTCACCAGGAAACCTGGCATGGTATGTCGCGAAGGAAAGTACGTCTGAGGAAGTGCGTCTAACTGTCGTCGTTTTTTCTGCGTTAACCTCGACCGAGACGGGCCATTTCAAACAAATATATTCAGGGTATTTCATGTAACTTGAGCCAAGGTTTAAAAATATTTTGGTGCATTTTAAGAAGACGAGACCAAACGAATAAGGTTGTTCATTGTTTAGAGCAAATCAGGCTATTTTTGGGGTATTTTGCCGAATTAACTAATTAATTAAGATTAATAATTAACTTTCTAAATATTCAATTTAGAGCAAAATTTCCAATAACAAAGTTATAGAGCGTCCTCAGAAACATCTAAATCAGTGGTTTTTATCAAGAAATCTGTAACACGGTTCGTATTTCCGGGCTTCAAAAAGAGTGCCCGAATTATGAAAAAACAACACAAAAAACGCGAATTTGTCAACAGCGTTCAGTCAACAGTGCTCTATTCAACATGCAGGCGTAGTTTATTCAAGCCACGGTTGAAAGCGCTGCAATACAAGGTGCACATGTGCAAAGTCATACGTTTTTTTTCATAATAAGCAAACTTTTTTTGAAGCCCATAAAAACAAAGGAGTAAAGATTTCTTGATAAAAAAACCTTCATTGGATGTTCCTGGGGACGCTCTACAACTTTATCATTGGAACTTTTGCTCTAACTTAAATATTTCGAAAGGTAATAATTTATCTTTATTAATTTTGGTTTATTGGGCAAAATACAAACAAAAATAGCCTGACTCACTCCAAACATTGAACAAACTTATTCGTTTAATTCCGTCTTCCTAAAATGCACCAAAATAATTATAAAATAATAAATGTCGTATGATACATTAGATTCTTCGCGGCTTGATGAAGTAATTCGCGTTTTATTATCGCTTTAATGTATATAAGCGAAATCTTTTCTGTTGATGTTTCTTTAATCGAGCGTACTAAAAGCGTTTTCAGCACGAAATGCGTTTCTGTCTGCCTTCTTAACGGTTAGTGTTCGCTCCCTATCGTTTCGGTAAGCGTTCGCGTCCTTCGACTGCGTACGCCACGATATAATTTACGTTCATTTAGCAATAGTGGATTAATTCAAAGTCTCTCGAGTTCCACATTTCGACGATAGATTCGCGGCATCGGGATGATTTCGAGTCGGGAGTTACTGGTGGGAGCGCGCGGTAGCGGTCACTTCGAAAAGAAAGGCTTGACGAGAGCACCGCCTCGGCCGAACAGCTCTCGACACTCACATTGACGTCAAATTGAAACGTTTATTCAAATTCTCAAGAAAGATCTGCTTGGAACTACCAAGCCAATGCCGACTCTCGGCGTGGCGTTTTTTTCCCAGGCCCGTTAGTGGGCGGTCAAAGATGCCAGCGGACAAAGCATGCAGTATTATGCTCAGCTACGGGCACCACCTGCCAGTGCCATTGCGGAGAACAAGTTCGTCTGCGTATTTTGCACGGGTGTTGGTGACGTCAGAGAGACGCCGAGCTCTGATTGGCTCTGATTGAAGGATAGTGGGTAGACCTCGAATCAAGCTGCCTTGACGTCTACCCCCTAATCCTTCCAACCGGAGCCAATCAGAGGTCGGCGTTGTTCTGACGTCACCACCCCTGCAAAAGAAGCAGACGAACTTGCTCTCCGCATATACTCACATCGCAGACCTCTGCAATGTACCGGAGTCGTCAGTCTGCATCCAAGAGCTACTGAAGGCGGAGGCTGTCAAGAACGTATAATGCCTTTCCTGTGTCTTGTATGAATAATATCAGCATAGTACAGTCATGTCTCGTTAATATAGACCCCGTTAATATGAATAACCCACTATATGGACACCATTTTCGGGGACAAACTTAGAAAATACGTGCATTTTTGTCTCGTTATTATTGGACAACTCAAATTATGAACGATTTTGCTGCGGAACGTAGGTGTTCATATCAACGAGACATCACTGTACCACGTAGCATAAAAAATAAGCAATTTACGTGAGGCAATCCTTCAACAAACCTGCGCGAACAGGTGTGTAAGAAGCTTTCAAAATATCAAATTCTAGCTAATTCCTACCTTCCGTTGGGATCTCGCTGCCGCGTCCACTAGGGGTATACATTTTATCGTCAATGAAAGGAAAATGTAACCTCCGCCTCGGCGTTATTGTTAAACCTGGCAGACATTTCAACAAGAGCTCCTCGACAACCTTACTGGAGCACTGCAAGGTTAAAGCACGAGACGGCACGAGCTCTCTCGTGCACTGACATCTGCCTCCTGAGAATTAAAGTAATGGCAGCGTCCCGCGTGCGCCAAACGCCGGTGCCAGATTTTGAAGGACTCGGTCTGAACTCGTTCAGAACCGGGATGAATCAAACGCCCCAGTGCAGCGGCCACGCAACTTCGGTTGAATCGAATGCGCCAATTCCTGCACTGCTTAACTAGATCAGCCTGTTCAGGCGAATCGAACAGGTCTATTAAATCGACGGCCAGGCCTATTTCTATGTATTTTGTGACACTTATAAACAGTGTTTTATGCGTGTGCTCATAAAGGAGTTACTGTAAAGCCCATTATTTTCGCGGCCCTTATTTTTTCCGAATCGTTCACAGGGGACATACTCGCAGCCACTGAATTTCGCGAATTCCAGACACCTGTATTGAAACTCTCAAGGACAGATATTTTCCCGTATCCTTAAATTTCACAATTTTTTCAATTCGCGAAAGTCACAAAAATAACGGCTCGCGAACATTAAGGGTTTTACAGTATTCGAATTGTTTATGATTGGTACTCTGAACATCACTTTTGTTTTAATTATGAGTATATATACTAAAAATGCTTTCGCATACGCTTTTGTCTACAAAGCAAATTTCTCGTGACTTTTTTTTTTTTTACACAAGGTTGCAAATGGTGTCATCGTTCATTTACTAGGTTCTCTGACGGGATTAAAAGACACTGTCTCGGCGATCGAACTCTCGGTGAATACGATGTCGGCACAGTACTACGAAATCCTAAATCACGTGCGTCAACATGACAGCGAGATAAAGGATTCAAGGAAAAGGGTGACAAGGCTTGAAAGTCGCGAGAAAGACGTAAATGTGCAAGAAATGGTACAATACATGAACGCACTCGAGTGGCAACCGAGAAAGCTAAATCTCGAAATACATGGAATTCCGGTCACTGAGCACGAAAACCTTCACAGTCAACTGACCCAACTGGCAGAAAAACTGGATGTGCCCACGCTCTCCGAGAATGAGATTGTGGCCTTGCACCGATTGCCAGCTCGACCAGATAAGATAGCCGGCATCATTGTTCGTTTTTCACAACAGTCAACTCCTGATATGTGGTTCGATAAAAGCAAGAGACTAGACCAAAAGGAAAGGGATGGTTACATACTTGAGAATATGACAAGGCAAAACCCTGCCCTCCTGACTACCACTACTCGTGGCACAACAATAGAAATATCTTTAGCCGAAGAGAAGGCGACGCAGTTGTTATCAAGTGCAAGGTGGACCCGCAACTCCTGACCTAAGCAAATTTAGGACTCTTTTTTCTTGTGGCCTTTTTCGAAATGGCGGAACAAGCCTATTTTGTTGCATCTGAACTGAAGTCTTACCTAGAGAATGAGTATTTGGCTTCTTTTAGGTGCATTCACATGGGCGTACCGACCGCGGGGGGCAAGGGGGCGCTCGACCCCCCCCCCCCCAGTTCTCAGAGTGTAGGGGGGGGGCGAGGCACGTGTTTTGCCCCCCCCCCCCCCCTGGAAACAGCCGCCACTGGCAGGGCAAACACTGGCCGCCGGCGCCCAAGGAATACCAAACGCACCGCCCCCCGGGGGGGGGGGGTCTGGTTTTCCACCCCACTCATAAACAAGTTGGTACGCCACTGTGCATTCATTTAAATACTCGGTCCGCCCGAATCAACAGTTGAGCTTAATTAATTTTTGATGAGTTTTCTTTTTTGTTTGATGTTATTACGTATTCGGAGACGTGGTATACTGATGAAAGTAATGCATTTGAGTTACCGATGCATAAAGAGCTATTTTTGAACAGGCTAACTGATCGTGGAGTTGGCTTGTCGCTAATGGTTAGGAAAAGTGCTTCCCACCAAATGCTAGAAGATTTATCATGTGTTAATGAAGACTTTGAAGTGCTATTCCTGCTTGTAGATCGTAACGTCATCTCGGTATTTTACAGGACACCAAGTAAATGTACTACGCCGTCTTTTTTTTTTTTCTAGACACATTTTTTAGTTATGTTAATGAGAGCAAGTATAACATCATCATAGGGGTGATTTCAATATAAATATGGTTTCGGATAGCCCAACAAAAAAAAACACATGAACTTGCTGATTAATTTCGGTGGTTGTATTAATGTTGTCACGTCTCCTACTAGAATCACATCGGATTCGGCGACACTGCTTGATTTGCTCATCACAAGTTATAACCTACTGTATATAAGATCAGGTATAATCACTACTTACATAAGCGACCTTCTAGTTATCTTCGTGTGTATAAAAAACAGCTTTTTAAAGAGTAGTACAAATAAACGTGCATATTTTCAGAATATCACAAGTAATATCCTTTTCTAATTTTAGGCAGAAGGTTTCTGACTGGATTGGACTAAGGTGTATGAAAATGAGGGCTATAGTCCGCGGACTATATATGTTTAAAAGTTTAAATTTTATGCGATGCGGACTATCTACATCGTGCGGACTAAACATGAATTGTATTTTTCAAGATCGTTCATTATGACAAGACGTAACAAATTTTGAGGATGAAAAAAAAAAGTTGAGGCTCCAATCCACGTTGTGAAGGTTATTGGACAGCGAAACTGGGGTGTCACCTGCAACGATTGCACAATGCATTATACACTATTTCTATGGCAAACGCCATTAGGTGGTGCTCCAGTCTTTCACGGTCAACGAACTTCCGGTTTATAAAAAGGTGTTGGATACGTCCATGAGTATATCTATAATCAGATGAGGCCATATAAGGTCCTCCAATAACTACTAACGCCTTATAAAATTTATATAGGCTCTGATGTAGTTTCAAGGGACAAAATCCCGTATGTATTTTTTTAAATTTCTTTTCAATAGGAGCGGTTCGTACTACTAGTTGAATGACAGAGGAGATTTTGATAGGTCTACTCTCAAAGTAAACTATCCAGTGTTGGGAAGTACTTTAGGTGCAGTGTACCTAAAATACCTATACAAGCAGGTCTAGAAAACTTGTACTTTTCTCGAATTACATTCTCTGAGTCAGGGTGTCGAACCGGAACCGAACCGAACCGAAAACCGGAACAGAACCGTTATTTTTAGCCGAACCGGAACTGAACCGAACCGAAATCTTCGCCGCCATCTTGGAACTGAACCGGAACGGAACCGAAAAAAATATAACGGTAACCGGTTCAAAACGGTTCAAGGTAATTTTTTTCTTTTTTGTTAGTATCCCAAAATGAACATATGGGAATAAAAAATTGGCTGCTGTATTTCTATCTATTGATCAAATCGACATATACAGAATTGCAATGTATGGTAAATTGCGGGTTTTCATGGCGCTTTTGTATTGGCACTATGATTAACCATGTGTCACGTTGTCACGTGACGTCATGGTGTCAATACATGTATTCAAATAATGTCACGTGACCCCGTGACGTCACGTGACTCACTGCGTCAACTCAATTTAATTTGAGGAAGTCACTAGATGTATTAACCTTGTTGACAGCGTGACGTAACATGACATCACGATTTTGCACCGAGAGTCACGTGACACCGTGACGTAAGCGATTCTCATAACCCCGAGTCGAGTGCTCGGGTTCATGACAATCAGCATCGCCAAACATTCGAATAACGGCTCATGTCCAATTAAATATGATAATAGCCCAACTCTAACAATATCTGAAGCTCAGCCCAAGCTTTTGCTTTCCAAACCCTAGCGCAGTGATTCTCAAATGGATCCGCGGACCTTTGGGGTCCGCGAAGGCATTCTAGGGGTCCGCGAAGCTCTGCCTCATCAGTCAAGCCCGGCAATAAACGTTTTCTTTTTTTCAGCTTGAGAAGAGAAGTTCCAACTATTCGGGTGAGTTTTCTCATGTGTTTGTCAATCAGAGAGGTCTACTTCACACAGCCCCTAGTTATATCCATTTATTAAATCATTATCATATTTATCATCGAAGCACCAAAACATTTTTTCGTTGTTGCTGAACTGCACCCGAAAGATGTCCCCGAGAATAGAAGTATTGAAATGACTAAATGCGACTTATTAATATGACGTTACATAGAACTACATGTGTGTACGGAAGGAATGCCTAAAAAAAGATTTTAGTGACCTCAGAGGGACAGCCGAACGTTGGCAGTCGCTGTAAGTCTCACACGAGCGTCGTTCTCAAGTTGTCTGCCCAAGTTTCGACCCCTCTGCAGTTTGCTTAAAGGAGCTATAAAAAGATTTCTATACATCACTAATTGCTACTCAGGATCACTCCCTGACGTTAATAACTGATTGAACTTGGCTTTGCTCTTTTTTCTAAGCAATGGCAGTCGCCAAAAAATTAGAGAAATATGAGCATCGTCCATCCCCTCAACTCGGAGCCAGAAGCGGCCACGTGGCCTGGTGCCTATCTTATGCCGCCAACGTTAATCATACCCTCGCGCTGGGGTTGGAAAGAAAGAAACGCGTGCTGAGCTCCAGGCATTGTTAGACTTCGGCTATTCTCATCACCGCAGTGGTTGGACACGAGCTACTACCCGAGTGTCCGCCGAGGCATTGATTGTTACGAGCAGATGTACAGTGCTCACGTAGTTCTTTTGTCCAATCCATGAGCCGCGCTCGACTGTCGTCAGGCGGGTGGTTTTGATCCCACAATTACGACATCAATCTTTACGAAGGCAAGACTAAAATAAATAGTCTCATTTTATCCTCGCAATTTCAACACGACAAAGAAGCTTCTGAATCAGTGGCGGCCTGTGCAAGTATACTTGGGCCAGACTAGGACCAGTACGCCTAAAAAATCATGAACATTCCAACCCGATATCGTTTTATGACCCCTTTAAACTTCACGGGGTGCAACATGAAAGCAATGAAGGGTTGCTGTTAATAAGTGACAAATAAATTGTCGAATTAGCACACACAAACGCAGGAGGCAATTCCTCAGGAATACTTTCAGCCTTTCTACTCTGGTGAAGAAGGAAGACCAGCGAAGCTGTACTATGGTGGGAATGAATGTGGGACAGCTACCGCCACTCATAGATGGCGGTAGCTGTCCAGAGTTAAGTGTCATCATTTGTTTGCTGACGGACACGATACTGGGAAAACTAGCCCTTAACAGCTCCGCTGTAAAAAAGAAGTGTGTGTGCGTGTGTGTGTGTGTGGTGGGGGGTTAGTTTTAAAAACATACTGTGTTGTAAAGGTTCCTCTTCCCGCATCTTTGGCGCAGACCAAAAAGCGTGGCCCCGGAAACTGCTTTGTTTGCAAAAACGCTCTTGCCATAAAGCACGTTTTTGTCGTGCCAGACGCTCGCGCCGTTCCTCACGACGATGCACTAAGAATAATGATACGTTCCTTTCAAATACTTGGCTTTCACTGAGCATGAACCTCCTGTAGCGTGCATTTTGCACCATCGAATTCGATTTTCTCAGCAAGAAGAAATCACAATGACCACCAGCCTATAGTGTGATGACGTCACGTGCATACCATGTTAAACAGTTCAGCTTTCTGGTGAAATGTGATGTTCGCAACACTAGCATTAGATGTCCTAATTGTAAAGTTGTGCAGTATTTATAGCAGTCTCGCGATGCTATATGGCAGCCTAGAGAAATGTTAGAGCGCATGACTATTCAAGCATAGTGTCGTAAAGTGAGGGCCCAAAACAAGCGCAGGTAAAACCGAATATAACATTAGCCTCTTGAGGAAGTATTTCGCGAAGTTTCGAGCTCATGCAAGCTGATGAAATGCGATTTATACTAAGACTTTAAAAATCTTTGTCTGTCCTTCGCGCTATTTATGTAAAATTATCAATTTCATTGCGTGCATCTTTACGCATCTCTTTTTGCAGTAAGGCGTTCTGTAAGGGATTATTTAGAAAAATAACATTAATTATCTCTCTCTTTTTGAACATTTCGTGTATTTGACTTCCAATCTATCACGTGAGCACAGAGTCCTTTTTGGCGTACCCTGCAACCCGATGTTTCACACTGCCAATCAGCAAACAGAAAAACACTTTTTTGCAGACTCTACAGCTCGCGTAGTTTCGAGTATCGTCCTTCCGCGTCGGTCTCAAGCGGTTATGTGAACTTTATAAAGTAAAATTTATTGATCATTATAAGAATTTATTTAATTACTAACTGAATATTTGACAACATAAATAAAGGGCTGGCCACCCTAAAGGAATGCCCCCAAATTATCTGAAAGGTGTTCTGCCAATCTTTTCCGGCGTTTTTATCCTCGACAGGCACGTTGTAAGTGAAATGGGACAGCCTTACACACATTTCTGATTTTGAAGCTAATTTAAATAACTATGTGTTTCTCACACATAAAACTTCTCAAACATATAGAAGTCTGCTATTGCCTCTTTTATGTGGTGAACATTACTTTTATGTGTGTGTGGGCTGGACAAAAACAAAGTAAACAGGGGCGCGCGGCGGAACTATGACGATTACGCACGCAAACCGTCAGAAAGTGTCCAGTTAAGTAGCTGCCATGTAGAGTAGAACATGAAATACTACTTCGTTTTACTTAACAAAAAAGAATCTTGGAGGACGCTTAAGCTTCGCCTTTAAAAGTGGAACGCGATAGCGTTAACGGGCCTCGTTTGCATCGCATTCTCATTTGCCGCGCAAGCGTGCCTCGCGTGGCCTAGTCCAAAGCGTCTGACTCGCAACCGAAGGGTCAGGGGTTCGAATCCCGCCTAAAATTCTTATTTTTGTATTCTTTAAGACAAAGAAATTACTTTAAAAAGTGAGATTATTTGAGACATACGGCGACCTTTAATTCGCATTACATGTCATGTTTTAATCACTCTAATTCCATGCGTGATGTCACGTTTCACGTGAGCATTGTGGGTTGCTTGAAATTATTGCTCGAGGGCATGTAGCTCTGACGTCATGACCCTATCGACCAATCAGGATTTTCCAGTCACGCCACCGACATCGGCTTTTCTGCGACATGAGCTCCTTAACGCTATCGTGTTAAAATCACCAATTAGCAAGGGTGATGCTCATTTGCAAATTAAATTGACCGGCTTCTTGTCAAGAACAAACCTCAACAGCCAGGCTATGCCAGCTTATCCTGTATAAGAAAATGTTCACTTGGGCAAGCGCTATTTTGGGCCAGATTCGATCTGAGTGCGAAGGTGCGTATAGATTAGAGTGAACAGTTGCGATTACTCCTTGCTGCATGATTAGTTGCATGCATGCGGTGCTGAGTGTAAACAATGTTTGGTTAGAACAACAAGCATTTTGATTGCCGCTCGGTATTTCTATAAAAAATAGACTATCCTAAAACTTTCGTGACATTTTAAAAATTTCATTGCTTTTAGCTCAGTTGTGTCGTCATTTCATGATATATATGGCCACGAGGTGCTCATTTCATAATTCTATGCGATGTAATTAATTCCTTAGTTCAAGGACACAATCACGATTTCAATTTTAATACTGCGACACAAAGTTGTACCAATCACGGGTATTTTAGGTAACCTACCACACTTCACGACAACATTTTATACCGTGTAAATAGATCAGCTTGAACTTTAGAATTTTACTTAAACACTAAGAAAGGACAAGAAAATACAGTATAGTTCTAAATTTAAAGCTGATCTATTTACAGGTACGTACCAACAAGCTCAACTCTTTACTGTTGTACTTAAACATTTTGATTCAGGTAAAATATATGTGACTGGTAAACAACGGGATGTTGAGTCGTACGAACACGACGTTATGTACGTTAATGTAGATATTCTTCTACTCTTGCGTCGAAATTAAATAACTGAATTTCATATTTTGGTACCTAAAAACAAAAGTAAATTGCACGGACGATCGAAGAAACTTTATAGTTGATCGTTTCACGGCGTAAATAGTGTATATTGCCAGAACAACGCGAAAAATATATTCTCAATTTAGCGGTTCAAACCGGTTCGAACCGGTTCGAACCGGTTTGAACCGTTATTTTTTGCTCCCCGGAACTGAACCGGAACCGAACCGAAAGCCGTGAACCCGAACCGGAACCGAACCGATAAAAATTTCGGTTCGACACTCTGCTCTGAGTACGTACTTGTAATTCACTTAAAGTATTTTTTCCCGGTACTTACCAAGGAAAGCACAACTTCCGTTTTCAAAGTATAGGGTGTCACAAAGAAAATTTACACGGTCTTTTTTACCGCAAAAAATAAACTAGGCATCGCCGAACGCTCATTCTCCGCCCAAAGGTAGAGCTAGAGGTCACAACCAGATGCCAAGTTTCAGCCCAATCCGATAACTTAATCAAAAGTTATAAGTGATTTTCTGAAAATTTCAATGGGAAAATGGAGCCCATTTTTGCCCGTTTTCGGTTTCTGGTGCCATAGAGCCCCATGTGTTCTGAAAACTCCGTCGGCCGCCATTTTCCCATTGAAATTTTCAGAAAATCACTTATAACTTTTGATTAAGTTATCGGATCGAGCTGAAACGTTGGCATCTGGTTGTGACCTCAGCTCTACCTTGGGCGGAGAATCAGCGTTCGGCGATGCCTAGTTTATTTTTGCGGTAAAAAAGACCGTGTAAATTTTCTTTTGTGACACCCTGTACATTCCTCAAATTCGGTCTCGTTACATTTGTACCACAGAATTAGCATATGTTAACAAATAAGAGCTTTATAATGTTGATTGTGTTAAATAGTTCGTCAGCGAGAGGAAAACAACTATACTCTGTGCCAGTTGACTTTATCGAATATTCGCCACCAGTTTCGGAAATAACTGATGCACGCAGGGGCAGATGCAGGAATTTCCTGAGGGGGTCAGGTGTTGGTCAGCGTACCATGTGCTTAGGAACCCCTCCCCTTTCCCTCGTTTCACGCCCTAAATTTTGTGCATGCAGAAATCAAAGGGGGTCCAGGCATCCGGACCCCCCTCTAAAATCCGCCCCTGGATGCACGACAAGAGATCATCAGCATCCCTTACTTTCACAGCGCGTCCCACGCATCCGATCAATCGCTAACCGCTTGAACACGAACGTCGTCTTCTCCTTCAGATTCAAACCGGCGAGCCTTCGCAGTATGACCGACCGGAAGGATGCCAAGCCGCCCTGCGAGGAAAATCACCAGACCCACTTCAGAGAATGTGCGACGGAGCAGGCGCGCTCGGTGCCCCTCAAGTGCGAAGCGAAATGCGTTGGGCAGACTGACCGATGCGCTCTGTGTTGTCCGTCTCCTTCAATGGTGCGTTGTTTTTTGGCGCTTTTACCCTCTGAACTACGAATCCCCAACTAGCCCAAGTACATACCCGTCGAGAGCATCAAAATGAGGCAACATCAAAAGCCGATCACCCTACACATGCGAAGCAGTGCATGCGCACCTGACTTTGGCAGCACCGAGGTCCTCGGAACACAACATCAGCGATTCGAATGTGAAATCATCGCAAAAAAGAACATCTCATATGCATCGTTATCCCTGACAAGGCGTGAAATGGATGTTATCAGGCCATAAATAGAGAAAGAAAATTCATAAACATGGGCAGTCACGGTACCTCCTCTCCTTCATCTCTCTCCCGTCCTGGTCAACGGGTGAATGTTTCGTGGCCGGGAAATAAACATTCGTCGTTGCTGCCGTAAACAATGCGCGTTGTTCGGGAAAGTCGTCCGATGTTTTTGATTCTGTCACCTTTCTAGCATTCATAATTACAACACTCTCGCCCAACCGGTTCCAACTGGTGCACCCCCCGTTACAGCTGGGACAATGCATGCCTGGTTTAGAAAGACACCTGCTGTGGGATGAAGAGCACTACGCAAATATTGTGTTAAAACGTACTTGTTCTTTATTTTGAAAGTACAATGTATTTATAGTACTTTACTTCAAGTACCTCGCTCTCGGTGTGTATTACTACTTTACATGAAGCCCATAACTTCTCGTGTACTTCATGCTTTACTTCAAGTACGTTTAATATGTACTTTACCCAACAATGGCTCGATCTAACAACGAGGCAATCCAAAAACCTTAGCACACCGTCTTTTTATTTGCATAAATCTCACATTCACTCACGGTTTTTCTTTTCTAAACATACATAACAAATTTCTAGCAATGCCGCCGCCCTTCAAACTTCATATATCTCACGTTACTCCGGTGCCGGAATGTTCAGCACGGCATTTCGTCAAACAAATATAGTTTTGGAACGACGGGGGTCTTTTGGCGCCATCTCTGCAGTCGACAAAGGCACAAATGGTATTGCGAGATTAAGCCGATAGAGGGCGCGGCATGCCCGCTATCCGACGATCCGTCCGGAGTTTCCTTTCGTCTGCCCGTTCTTCGACCTGCGCACCCACCAGTGAGTTGCTGACTAGGGATTGGGCTTTTAGCCGATAAAAAGATCATTTTGTGCTTTCGTGTTCAGAAAACGAAAGGTTGGTCTGCCGTTTGAGGTGTAGCGACACTGGTTTACTCTGTAGATAAGTAATTTAGCCAGTTGCAAGTACAACTGAAATACTTCCGTCTCATCCAACGATGGACTAGAGCCCAATGCTAAAGGTCGCCGGGTCCAATCACGACCCTCTTAGAAACCACGTGGTATATTTGCTCCGTCGTACCTATCAGCGCGCCAACTTGCATACTTGGATAGTAATTAAATACGAGTATTTGAATTACTTGTAATATAATTACTTTCTTGGTAATTTGTTTTTGTAATTAATTACTCAGCTAAAGAGATTTGTAATTGTAATTTCATTATATTCTAGCACCAGTAATTGCAAAATTTCAGGCGCAATTACAATTACTTTAGCAAGACTTTGCGGCGCCAACGGAACCTCTTTGAAAGCCTCAGCGCTCGCACAACGTGGCCTAGCGTTCGGTGACAGACTCGCACACACAGACACGCACGCGCACACACGCACAACAAAAGTAGCTTCGCGTTGTTTGCTGTTTTGTTTCTGGAGTTCATGAAGCTGGTCTACAGGTGGTTCGTTCTCCACAACATCTAAAGCACGACATTGCACTGGTCTAGTAGAGAACCCATGAGAAGGCCGTTCTATGGCGCAGATGACGAGAGGTATACTATAGTTAATAATGTTTACACTAGTCTTAGTACGCTAGGTCAAAATGAAAGTGTAGGTTTCTGAAGTCATTTATTCGGATACGACAGTGCCTATAATAAGTTTGCTGACCTTGCTAAAATATGTATGATTTTTTCTGAACAAATTGTGAAGTTCTTTAATACCTTGCAAGACATATTTTCGTTCTCTTCGTGTGATAGATATTGGAGAAACCCTGATAGCCTCTGCAGTAACGCTTTTTAACCAACTGCATTCTGCTTTTTCGTTTTATTTTACAGACTTTCGTGGCTCGAGACGGAGTGCCTTGATTACTTCAAGACTTGGAAGCAAGGCACATCACACAAGCTGCGGTTCCTCTCTTAGGAAACATACGAGGCAATAAGAATGACAATAATGTCCATTGTTCCGTGTACAAGGCACCTCCAGGATTCAGGATTTCACTTTGTTCTGACTACCAAGTTTTCAAGTGCGGATGTTGAGTCACTGTTCTCAACCACCCGGCAGCTGAATGGGTCGAATGACCAAACAAATTCCTACGCAGCCTTAGCAGCCCTTCAACAAATACTGGTAACCGGCATCATTCATTCTCCGGCCAGTGGAAATGTTGGAACTCTAGTGCGCTCTCTGAAGGAGGCCACGAAGCTCCCTCCTCCGGCTTCGAAGCAAGCCGCTACTGTCAAGGACCTTGGCAAGCTCCTGCTCCTTCACCTTCCCACATTAGAGCACTATTTAGGTATAATAGAACAAAACAATGTTTATAAGCAAGCACTTCAACATTATGTGTCAAGTTTAGGTACTGCGTGCATGTAGAATAAAACTAAGGAAAGGTTCATGCCAAATTTCTACAAGTTCTACAAACATACTGCTATCACACAGCTGCATCAGCTAGAAGTTCGCTAATACTAATTTCCTAAGCTTTTGACCTTACTTCAATTGCAGTAAAGCTGGTGCACCACCCTTTAAACTCTTGGTGGCTGGTGGGCACTATACGTAAATCAACACAAGTTATCCTTAGCAAGAATATTTTTTGATTGAGAATAGTACCGTAATAATTGCTGCACTAAAGGAGGTTCATCTCCATTTCTCCAGTCTTTGTTTACCATACACTGATATTCTTCTAGATAGGTATTTGTTGAAATCAGCATGTCACCATCCTCTAACGCCCACCTTGTTTTACAGCCGCTCCACAGCAGAGCCTGCGATCTAGCACACTGGCACTGATTGCTGGTTTTCTGGTCAGAGCCATTCAAGACAACATATCACTGCTGAAGGTTGCCTCATTATGCTGCAAGCTCCAGCCTCACGCTTCACGGACCACAGCACTTATTGCAGGTATTGATAGAGGAGGGCTGTCGTACCCCACTTTGGCTTTTATGGGGTTCGTCAGCCACCTCGAAAGCGCTGCCTCTAGCATGGCTCCCGTTCTTGTAAGGGGCCTCAACCGGTGAAGAGGTTTGGGATCCTAGATGCTTCCTGCCGTTGTGAAGAAGCCAGCACTTCGAGTGCTCCAAAGACAGGACTGTGCCCCATAGGATGGCCCTCCTTCTCATCATTCTGCGGAAGTTTATGAGGCCATGTTTGTCGAGCTTTTCATACAATCTCACAGAGACCCAGGGAAACTGCTCTAAGAAAAAATAACCGCTAGCAAATGGGGTTTAACAAGCAGAAAGTTTGAAAATCAGTCCTAAATAATAACTTTCGAAACACGCTTAGAAACAAAGCACAGTTCGTTCCATCACGTAGAGCCGTCTGCTTTTTGTCTTTCAATCTTGGCTCGTTTTAAATGGGTCACCGTGTATATTTCTTGTCGATGCAGTGCATGAAACCATGCAGGCATTATCTCTGATAAGCTAATACATCAGGGACGTTTATTTTAAATCCCTCATAAAATTACAAAAATCTTTCAAGTAAACTTTATTTATGTGATGCTTTCTCACTGCCCGCTTATTCACAGAGAGCAAAGTCTCATCAGAAATAAATATACTCAACTGTGAAGTGCAAACTTATGTTTACTATACCGTTACTTTAGGTTGTAACTTGTCACATTGCACAGCTTACAGCAGTATTATAGATCTTCACGGTTGCCGCATTGGATATCCAATTTCAGTGAACATTGAGACATTGTTGGATCTTCCGTCTCGTTGTAAATTAAAATTCGTTGAACGTTTCACCTCAATTTACCTTTTGCCAAATATATGCTGCCACCCAGAAACGCGACTGGGTTCGATACTAATACCCTAGCAACACGTCCCGTTTTAAGTGCGGTTGGACAAACGGCAGTTAGGGGCCGCTAATCGTGCGTTTGACCAAACTGAACTGAGATGGTGTTACGTGGCCATTTTACTTGCCGTTGAAGGGTTGAAGCCAAAATGAAACCAACTGCAATATCGCATGTTCTAATCAGGGACACCTTATTTGTATTCATTTTATTTGTTTAAAACGAGTAATTTAGACTCATAATTTTATTCGTGGTGAGTAACAAACCATTATCAAACCCCTGAAAAACATACAAACATGGACGACATGAGGGAAGCCGCATTGCCACCGACCAGAATCAATGGCAGCACCCGAGGAGTGTGGGCTTCGCCCCGTCCTACGACATGGGGGTAGTTGCTCTTGCTGCATATCTGTCTCCGCGACATTTGTCTCCACGGTTCTTTCTAGGTGTGTCCCCTGGCGTTCCGAAATAGTTAGTGCTTTGAAAGCCGGCAATGCTGCGGTCATCGCCATTTTCTGCTTAGTTAGCGAGCCCAAACTGAGATCGTGGGGGTCAGTTTGCGCTAACCGTGGTTTCGTGATAACCGCAGTTTGGCCAGCCGTCTAATCGCACAAAACTCCAGTTTAGAGTAACTGCAGGTAGCTTAACTGCAGTTATGAATGCCCGTGTACACAAGTGGCTAGAAAACAACGCAGGCGCAAGGCCTCTCCCACCCGTTCGGCACCCAAAACGTCAGCTACATCCTCTTGGCCCATTGAGCCGCTGTGACCTAGATACGGCGCCCCCAAACTCGCCGTTGTCCCCTTCGTAAGTTATCTTCTGCCCCAAAGTCGATGCAAAGAAGTCATATTTCCTCTGCTTGGCCAGAAGGGAGAGAGGGGCTACCAGATCTGTTTACTCTTGAAACGAAATTCTTCAAAAGGTTCATTGGAGATTTCGTTTTAATGAATATTGCCTCGCCTGTCACGTGACCAATTGGATCTTTCCAGTCGTTGGATCTTCCATCTCAATGGATATTTAGACTGTAAACAAACGGGGGAGGGGGAGAGTGAGCTCGTCGCTTCTGTGGGGTCTTACAAAGGACAAAGAGAGTTGCTTTTGCTGTATTTCTCCCCCTTGTAGTCAGTCAAAAATTCCACAAAGGGTGCCTTTTCTCCCTTTCCCACCCATAGAGACTAATGCGCGTTTTCCCTTTCTCGCTCAGCTTGCCCGTCACCGGTGTGGTGTCTTCTTTCCCAGCTGGTCCAGACGGTTCCGCACAGATTCTCCTAAATCCGGCTTGCGGAAGTTATGAATTAAAAAAAACGCAGTTCCGTCTTCCGCATTATTCCGGGCGACGTTTTGCGGTGTGTTTTGGACCAAACTTTAGAAATAGCCAATGCCGGATTACGTGTAAAGTCCCCCAAATCGAGGCAAGGCATATTACGAAATTATAGCGGAATGCGCCATGAGTCGCGCCTGCCTACAAACTAAAGCACGCCATGTGTCATGCTACAATAAGTGAGTTCCCTTTCTTTCTAAAATCTTCAGCATTCATTATGTTGCATATATCGAATTATTTGTAAAACTTTGATTGCAACAGCTAAGCGCGCTTCTTTGAAGTCATAAAGATCACAGCAGAATGCCATTTCCAGCGGGGTCATCACAAGTAGAGCACCACTTTTTTAATTTTGTATTCAAATATTACCAGCTTGCAACCTACTTGCCAGGCCTCTTCGAAAGTAATTAAATTGCTTTTCAAAAACTTTGTACACTACTGAAGATAGTTCACAATACAAGTAACTTGAATACAACTCTAAATACATATTAAAATGGGTATTTAGTATCTTATCGTAAATAGTTTTGTTGAGTACTTAGCAACACACTGCTAAATAGACCTCTTTCGTAAGTCAAGTGCTGATTGGTCAAAAGCCGGAACCAGCGCACAATGGCGGAGCAACTGACACCGGACTACGTCATTCCATGTGTCAACTAAACAGCGCCGAAAGCACAACATCACTGCATTAATCGCTTTTTTGGGGTTATACTATGTATTGCTATGAACGAATGCAAGCGTGGTAACTGGCCGCCGCCGTGTCTCTGTTCGTGCGAGCAAGCCCGTGAAATTGCGAGCTTGTCATAGCTGAGTCCAGGCGCACGCTACAAGTGCTTGCACGCATGTGGCACCACCCGGGTTGCCACGCTTGCAATTGTATATGGGGTTCTGCATTTTCTGAGTTTATTTTTTAGCGAAATCGGAGGGTGTTTTTGGGGCGTAATTTTTCACCTCATACTCGGAGTTTCTCGGAGCTTTCATTTATCATCCACAAAAATTCCAAGTTTTTCGGACGTTTGGCGGCATTAGCGAAGGTACCGGACAGCAGTCAGCAAATTCATTGAAACAGAGTTTTCAGGGACAATAGAATAAAAGCTGAGCCTTCCATCGCACTCTCCAAGAATTTTCAGAAATAAGCGCTCTTAACTAAGTCGGCTGATTTGTCTCGGGGTGAGATATCCGGCAGCTGGATCAATTGGAATTCCTGTAATCAGCAAATGCGGAGGGTGACCTTTTCATTATTCCTGTATAACGAGAGTTGAGAATAAAGCTAAACGCTTCAGCGTAACGAAACTTATTCCGGTGTTTAAACAAATTGCTGCCAGCAAGAGAAGCCTCATCTAAAACCGCAGAAAACGCTTTTGCTGCGCTTTCTAGAAATGTAAAAAAAAAATGATCCGCAAAAAAACAAAACGATAATGCTCGAGCTTTCGTGCCCAGCAAGTTGCCTTTTCGAAACGTAGTCACACTGCTCATACATCATACAAAAGTCACGGTACTGTCATGGCGATGGAACTGCCTTCAGGCATACCTTAAGCATCTTCGAAGCATGTTTGTTTCGAACACGTCTGCAGACAGTCTTTGCATAACCAATGTGATAACAGAAACAGGCAGTGTCTACAGAATGTCTTTTGTATGACGTATGAGCAGTGCGAGCTAATACAGCCTTTTCGAAACGTCGTCACACTGCTCATACATCATACACAAGTCACGGTACTGTCATGGCGATGGAACTGCCTTCAGGCATACCTTAAGCATCTTCGAAGCATGTTTGTTTGGAACACGTCTGCAGACAGTCTTTGCATAACCAATGTGATAACAGAAACAGGCAGTGTCTACAGAATGTCTTTTGTATGACGTATGAGCAGTGCGAGCTAATACAGCCTTTTTGAAACGTCGTCACACTGCTCATACATCATACAAAAGTCACGGTACTGTCATGGCGATGGAACTGCCTTCAGGCATACCTTAAGCATCTTCGAAGCATGTTTGTTTCGAACACGTCTGCAGACAGTCTTTGCATAACCAATGTGATAACAGAAAACAGGCAGTGTCTACAGAATGTCTTTTGTATGACGTATGAGCAGTGCGAGCTAATACAGCCTTTTCGAAACGTCGTCACACTGCTCATACATCATACAAAAGTCACGGTACTGTCATGGCGATGGAACTGCCTTCAGGCATACCTTAAGCATCTTCGAAGCATGTTTGTTTCGAACACGTCTGCAGACAGTCTTTGCATAACCAATGTGATAACAGAAACAGGCAGTGTCTACAGAATGTCTTTTGTATGACGTATGAGCAGTGCGAGCTAATACAGCCTTTTCGAAACGTCGTCACACTGCTCATACATCATACGAAAGTCACGGTACTGTCATGGCGATGGAACTGCCTTCAGGCATACCTTAAGCATCTTCGAAGCATGTTTGTTTCGAACACGTCTGCAGACAGTCTTTGCATAACCAATGTGATAACAGAAACAGGCAGTGTCTACAGAATGTCTTTTGTATGACGTATGAGCAGTGCGAGCTAATACAGCCTTTTTGAAACGTAGTCACACTGCTCATACATCATACAAAAGTCACGGTACTGTCATGGCGATGGAACTGCCTTCAGGCATACCTTAAGCATCTTCGAAGCATGTTTGTTTCGGAACACGTCTGCAGACAGTCTTTGCATAACCAATGTGATAACAGAAACAGGCAGTGTCTACAGAATGTCTTTTGTATGACGTATGAGCAGTGCGAGCTAATACAGCCTTTTCAAAACGTAGTCACACTGCTCATACATCATACAAAAGTCACGGTACTGTCATGGCGATGGAACTGCCTTCAGGCATACCTTAAGCATCTTCGAAGCATGTTTGTTTCGAACACGTCTGCAGACAGTCTTTGCATAACCAATGTGATAACAAGAAACAGGCAGTGTCTACAGAATGTCTTTTGTATGACGTATGAGCAGTGCGAGCTAATACAGCCTTTTCGAAAACGTCGTCACACTGCTCATACATCATACAAAAGTCACGGTACTGTCATGGCGATGGAACTGCCTTCAGGCATACCTTAAGCATCTTCGAAGCATGTTTGTTTCGAACACGTCTGCAGACAGTCTTTGCATAACCAATCTGATAACAGAAACAGGCAGTGTCTACAGAATGTCTTTTGTATGACGTATGAGCAGTGCGAGCTAATACAGCCTTTTTGAAACGTCGTCACACTGCTCATACATCATACAAAAGTCACGGTACTGTCATGGCGATGGAACTGCCTTCAGGCATACCTTAAGCATCTTCGAAGCATGTTTGTTTCGAACACGTCTGCAGACAGTCTTTGCATAACCAATGTGATAAAGCAAGAAACAGGCAGTGTCTACAGAATGTCTTTTGTATGACGTATGAGCAGTGCGAGCTAATACAGCCTTTTCGAAACGTCGTCACACTGCTCATACATCATACAAAAGTCACGGTACTGTCATGGCGATGGAACTGCCTTCAGGCATACCTTAAGCATCTTCGAAGCATGTTTGTTTCGAACACGTCTGCAGACAGTCTTTGCATAACCAATGTGATAACAGAAACAGGCAGTGTCTACAGAATGTCTTTTGTATGACGTATGAGCAGTGCGAGCTAATACAGCCTTTTTGAAACGTCGTCACACTGCTCATACATCATACAAAAGTCACGGTACTGTCATGGCGATGGAACTGCCTTCAGGCATACCTTAAGCATCTTCGAAGCATGTTTGTTTCGAACACGTCTGCAGACAGTCTTTGCATAACCAATGTGATAACAGAAAAACAGGCAGTGTCTACAGAATGTCTTTTGTATGACGTATGAGCAGTGCGAGCTAATACAGCCTTTTCGAAACGTCGTCACACTGCTCATACATCATACAAAGTCACGGTACTGTCATGGCGATGGAACTGCCTTCAGGCATACCTTAAGCATCTTCGAAGCATGTTTGTTTCGAACACGTCTGCAGACCGTGTTTGCATAACCAATGTGATAACAGAGAAACAGGCAGTGTCTACAGAATGTCTTTTGTATGACGTATGAGCAGTGCGAGCTAATACAGCCTTTTCGAAACGTCGTCACACTGCTCATACATCATACAAAAGTCACGGTACTGTCATGGCGATGGAACTGCCTTCAGGCATACCTTAAGCATCTTCGAAGCATGTTTGTTTCGAAACACGTCTGCAGACAGTCTTTGCATAACCAATGCTGATTTTAAGATGATAGGAATATCAGCGTCGTCATAAGAATGTACTTCGATGACGTATGTAGCAGTGTCGACTAGGCAGTTATCAAATCGTCGCATATTGCTCTGCACTCGTACGACAGTCAGGCACTGTCTATAGTCGATGAACTGCCTTTCAGGCATGCATTGCATCATGACGCGTGTTTGACGCAACACGTCTGCAGACAGTGTCTGACAACGCGCATATACGATAAAACATACGAAACAGGCGGATGTCACGATGCAATACTGCTGTCTCATAATGGCATAGTATGAGTACATCGCACTTCGACTCATACGCTTCATAGCAGACGCTATACTCGTAAGAGCGGTATGCACGTGTCATTGCTCGCATTCAGTCATACAAGCGTCTTCGACATGTTTCGAGTACATGCTGAACAATGACCACATGTCATAAAGACAAGAAACAGGCGTCGACAGAATATCTTTTGTATGACGTATGAGCAGTGCGAGCTAATACAGCCTTTTCGAAACGTCGTCACACTGCTCATACATCATACAAAAGTCACGGTACTGTCATGGCGATGGAACTGCCTTCAGGCATACCTTAAGCATCTTCGAAGCATGTTTGTTTCGGAACACGTCTGCAGACAGTCTTTGCATAACCAATGTGATAACAGAAACAGGCAGTGTCTACAGAATGTCTTTTGTATGACGTATGAGCAGTGCGAGCTAATACAGCCTTTTCGAAACGTCGTCACACTGCTCATACATCATACAAAAGTCACGGTACTGTCATGGCGATGGAACTGCCTTCAGGCATACCTTAAGCATCTTCGAAGCATGTTTGTTTGGAACACGTCTGCAGACAGTCTTTGCATAACCAATGTGATAACAGAAACAGGCAGTGTCTACAGAATGTCTTTTGTATGACGTATGAGCAGTGCGAGCTAATACAGCCTTTTCGAAACGTCGTCACACTGCTCATACATCATACAAAAGTCACGGTACTGTCATGGCGATGGAACTGCCTTCAGGCATACCTTAAGCATCTTCGAAGCATGTTTGTTTCGAACACGTCTGCAGACAGTCTTTGCATAACCAATGTGATAACAGAAACAGGCAGTGTCTACAGAATGTCTTTTGTATGACGTATGAGCAGTGCGAGCTAATACAGCCTTTTCGAAACGTCGTCACACTGCTCATACATCATACAAAAGTCACGGTACTGTCATGGCGATGGAACTGCCTTCAGGCATACCTTAAGCATCTTCGAAGCATGTTTGTTTCGAACACGTCTGCAGACCGTGTTTGCATAACCAATGTGATAACAGAAACAGGCAGTGTCTACAGAATGTCTTTTGTATGACGTATGAGCAGTGCGAGCTAATACAGCCTTTTCGAAACGTCGTCACACTGCTCATACATCATACAAAAGTCACGGTACTGTCATGGCGATGGAACTGCCTTCAGGCATACCTTAAGCATCTTCGAAGCATGTTTGTTTCGAACACGTCTGCAGACAGTCTTTGCATAACCAATGTGATAACAGAAACAGGCAGTGTCTACAGAATGTCTTTTGTATGACGTATGAGCAGTGCGAGCTAATACAGCCTTTTCGAAACGTCGTCACACTGCTCATACATCATACAAAAGTCACGGTACTGTCATGGCGATGGAACTGCCTTCAGGCATACCTTAAGCATCTTCGAAGCATGTTTGTTTCGAACACGTCTGCAGACAGTCTTTGCATAACCAATGTGATAACAGAAACAGGCAGTGTCTACAGAATGTCTTTTGTATGACGTATGAGCAGTGCGAGCTAATACAGCCTTTTCGAAACGTCGTCACACTGCTCATACATCATACAAAAGTCACGGTACTGTCATGGCGATGGAACTGCCTTCAGGCATACCTTAAGCATCTTCGAAGCATGTTTGTTTGGAACACGTCTGCAGACAGTCTTTGCATAACCAATGTGATAACAGAAACAGGCAGTGTCTACAGAATGTCTTTTGTATGACGTATGAGCAGTGCGAGCTAATACAGCCTTTTCGAAACGTCGTCACACTGCTCATACATCATACAAAAGTCACGGTACTGTCATGGCGATGGAACTGCCTTCAGGCATACCTTAAGCATCTTCGAAGCATGTTTGTTTCGAACACGTCTGCAGACAGTGTTTGCATAACCAATGTGATAACAGAAACAGGCAGTGTCTACAGAATGTCTTTTGTATGACGTATGAGCAGTGCGAGCTAATACAGCCTTTTGAAACGTCGTCACACTGCTCATACATCATACAAAAGTCACGGTACTGTCATGGCGATGGAACTGCCTTCAGGCATACCTTAAGCATCTTCGAAGCATGTTTGTTTCGAACACGTCTGCAGACAGTCTTTGCATAACCAATGTGATAACAGAAACAGGCAGTGTCTACAGAATGTCTTTTGTATGACGTATGAGCAGTGCGAGCTAATACAGCCTTTTCGAAACGTCGTCACACTGCTCATACATCATACAAAAGTCACGGTACTGTCATGGCGATGGAACTGCCTTCAGGCATACCTTAAGCATCTTCGAAGCATGTTTGTTTCGAACACGTCTGCAGACCGTGTTTGCATAACCAATGTGATAACAGAAACAGGCAGTGTCTACAGAATGTCTTTTGTATGACGTATGAGCAGTGCGAGCTAATACAGCCTTTTCGAAACGTCGTCACACTGCTCATACATCATACAAAAGTCACGGTACTGTCATGGCGATGGAACTGCCTTCAGGCATACCTTAAGCATCTTCGAAGCATGTTTGTTTGGAACACGTCTGCAGACAGTCTTTGCATAACCAATGTGATAACAGAAACAGGCAGTGTCTACAGAATGTCTTTTGTATGACGTATGAGCAGTGCGAGCTAATACAGCCTTTTCGAAACGTCGTCACACTGCTCATACATCATACAAAAGTCACGGTACTGTCATGGCGATGGAACTGCCTTCAGGCATACCTTAAGCATCTTCGAAGCATGTTTGTTTCGAACACGTCTGCAGACAGTCTTTGCATAACCAATGTGATAACAGAAACAGGCAGTGTCTACAGAATGTCTTTTGTATGACGTATGAGCAGTGCGAGCTAATACAGCCTTTTCGAAACGTCGTCACACTGCTCATACATCATACAAAAGTCACGGTACTGTCATGGCGATGGAACTGCCTTCAGGCATACCTTAAGCATCTTCGAAGCATGTTTGTTTCGAACACGTCTGCAGACAGTCTTTGCATAACCAATGTGATAACAGAAACAGGCAGTGTCTACAGAATGTCTTTTGTATGACGTATGAGCAGTGCGAGCTAATACAGCCTTTTCGAAACGTCGTCACACTGCTCATACATCATACAAAAGTCACGGTACTGTCATGGCGATGGAACTGCCTTCAGGCATACCTTAAGCATCTTCGAAGCATGTTTGTTTCGAACACGTCTGCAGACAGTCTTTGCATAACCAATGTGATAACAGAAACAGGCAGTGTCTACAGAATGTCTTTTGTATGACGTATGAGCAGTGCGAGCTAATACAGCCTTTTCGAAACGTCGTCACACTGCTCATACATCATACAAAAGTCACGGTACTGTCATGGCGATGGAACTGCCTTCAGGCATACCTTAAGCATCTTCGAAGCATGTTTGTTTGGAACACGTCTGCAGACAGTCTTTGCATAACCAATGTGATAACAGAAACAGGCAGTGTCTACAGAATGTCTTTTGTATGACGTATGAGCAGTGCGAGCTAATACAGCCTTTTTGAAACGTCGTCACACTGCTCATACATCATACAAAAGTCACGGTACTGTCATGGCGATGGAACTGCCTTCAGGCATACCTTAAGCATCTTCGAAGCATGTTTGTTTCGAACACGTCTGCAGACAGTCTTTGCATAACCAATGTGATAACAGAAACAGGCAGTGTCTACAGAATGTCTTTTGTATGACGTATGAGCAGTGCGAGCTAATACAGCCTTTTCGAAACGTCGTCACACTGCTCATACATCATACAAAAGTCACGGTACTGTCATGGCGATGGAACTGCCTTCAGGCATACCTTAAGCATCTTCGAAGCATGTTTGTTTCGAACACGTCTGCAGACAGTCTTTGCATAACCAATGTGATAACAGAAACAGGCAGTGTCTACAGAATGTCTTTTGTATGACGTATGAGCAGTGCGAGCTAATACAGCCTTTTCGAAACGTCAGTCACACTGCTCATACATCATACAAAAGTCACGGTACTGTCATGGCGATGGAACTGCCTTCAGGCATACCTTAAGCATCTTCGAAGCATGTTTGTTTCGAACACGTCTGCAGACAGTCTTTGCATAACCAATGTGATAACAAGAAACAGGCAGTGTCTACAGAATGTCTTTTGTATGACGTATGAGCAGTGCGAGCTAATACAGCCTTTTCGAAACGTCGTCACACTGCTCATACATCATACAAAAGTCACGGTACTGTCATGGCGATGGAACTGCCTTCAGGCATACCTTAAGCATCTTCGAAGCATGTTTGTTTCGAACACGTCTGCAGACAGTCTTTGCATAACCAATGTGATAACAGAAACAGGCAGTGTCTACAGAATGTCTTTTGTATGACGTATGAGCAGTGCGAGCTAATACAGCCTTTTCGAAACGTCGTCACACTGCTCATACATCATACAAAAGTCACGGTACTGTCATGGCGATGGAACTGCCTTCAGGCATACCTTAAGCATCTTCGAAGCATGTTTGTTTCGAACACGTCTGCAGACAGTCTTTGCATAACCAATGTGATAACAGAAACAGGCAGTGTCTACAGAATGTCTTTTGTATGACGTATGAGCAGTGCGAGCTAATACAGCCTTTTCGAAACGTCGTCACACTGCTCATACATCATACAAAAGTCACGGTACTGTCATGGCGATGGAACTGCCTTCAGGCATACCTTAAGCATCTTCGAAGCATGTTTGTTTCGAACACGTCTGCAGACCGTCTTTGCATAACCAATGTGATAACAGAAACAGGCAGTGTCTACAGAATGTCTTTTGTATGACGTATGAGCAGTGCGAGCTAATACAGCCTTTTCGAAACGTCGTCACACTGCTCATACATCATACAAAAGTCACGGTACTGTCATGGCGATGGAACTGCCTTCAGGCATACCTTAAGCATCTTCGAAGCATGTTTGTTTCGAACACGTCTGCAGACAGTCTTTGCATAACCAATGTGATAACAGAAACAGGCAGTGTCTACAGAATGTCTTTTGTATGACGTATGAGCAGTGCGAGCTAATACAGCCTTTTCGAAACGTCGTCACACTGCTCATACATCATACAAAAGTCACGGTACTGTCATGGCGATGGAACTGCCTTCAGGCATACCTTAAGCATCTTCGAAGCATGTTTGTTTCGAACACGTCTGCAGACAGTCTTTGCATAACCAATGTGATAACAGAAACAGGCAGTGTCTACAGAATGTCTTTTGTATGACGTATGAGCAGTGCGAGCTAATACAGCCTTTTCGAAACGTCGTCACACTGCTCATACATCATACACAAGTCACGGTACTGTCATGGCGATGGAACTGCCTTCAGGCATACCTTAAGCATCTTCGAAGCATGTTTGTTTCGAACACGTCTGCAGACCGTCTTTGCATAACCAATGTGATAACAGAAACAGGCAGTGTCTACAGAATG
>JAZHYW010020989.1:0-30012 GCA_037355805.1 Ixodes ricinus | reverse complement strand
GCTTACGTTTCTCACTTTTTGATTCGGTCATTGGCGTACTTACGGGATAATGTGCATAAGACGTTCGGGGCTCAACACGTCCTGCTTTCTCAAAATATCAGCGACCATGTCTACAGATATATATATATATATATATATATATATATATATATATATATATATGATTATACCGCCTTTAGACCGTATACGCTGTTAGAATCTTCTCCGTCTACAAAGCATCGAGTATCCAGTGCACGATCTCCGGTTGCATTCATTACGAATGTGGGGCAGCCGGGGACACTCGTGAGCCCAGAAGGGTACAGCTGCAGAAAACAAAAACACGAAAAACGCATGTTCGTGACGTAGCAACGATCGGAGAAAACCAAAGTTTTAGTGTTCGTTCCATCAAATGGTTAAAGCTCTACATTTGGAGATATTTCGAAGCTCGTTACATCCTAAACTCGAACGTTTCTCGGTTCATAAGTCTGTCGGGTTAATTCTGAAACGGTCACCAAGGAGCTTTCTGACGGATCCTTGAGCGAACCGTAATTTATTACGCCTCGTAGAGACATGACCTACCAAATTTTCTAAATGTAGCTGCGAAACCACAGCTCCAGATCTAAGCAGTTACGATTGTAGTCAGATGTGAGCGTCCCTTTTACAATTATTGCGGTTGTCTCGAAAGAGTAAAAAACGCATCTGGGGAAAATCCAGAATTAATTAGACCATCCGTAAGTCGCTTCGTTTGCAATCCCACTCACCACCTGGCAGCCAAGTTTCCACTGACACTGAAAAGGTTGACTCACCTGCACAAAGAAAGAAAGAAGACATATCAGAACATGCCGAATAGGGCGTTTTCAATACTGTGTTGCTTGCTGGTTGCCACTTTATTATTACAACCACCATTCTAACTTGTTTTCTTTCTTTTTTCGTTTTTGATGGTTACCGTTGTAATTTATTACTCCTCAAGCAACGCATACAAGACTTATATAGATAAGGTACGTATTCCCTCGATATCCTTTCTTCTACGGGGGCAACCGGCGAGTACTCTGCAGCATGCATACACACACACACACACACACACACACACACACACAAACAAACACACACACACAAACAAACAAACAAAGAAAAAGCAGTGCTAGCTAACCATTTCTGCAGGCCAGACGATATCCTCGACAAATTAGAGCTGGCACGACAGCGCAGGTATATATACTCTTTGTCATTGTTCCGTCCGCGATGGTGCGGCAAACTGCAGCTGTCGCATTCTTGGAAAGCCGTCGCTACAGTCGGTGACGGGTCAAGAACGAAGTGGAAGTTCCTTCCACCTCTTTTGCAGCTTTAGCAGAACGAAAGCTATAGAGGAGGCCTCTGCTCCAGCGTCTGCTCTAGCAAAGCAAAAGAGGAGGTCGGAAGGAACTTCAAGTTTCGTTCTTGAACCGTCATTGACTATAGTGCTCACAAGCGCGACTCGTACGATTTCGTGCAGTCATATTTTTGTTTTGTCAATATTACTCAACTCACTACTTCCGCTGCTAAGCGGAATAAAGGCAATCCAGAAAAAATGAAGCGCGCATGACCGGCAGTGGCCAATACCATGCACCGAAAAGACCAGGCCTAAGGCCTCTCCCTTTAACGTCACCACAATGTTCGCAAACAAAACATTAAAAAAACTGTTTTACTTGTAAGCGCAGTTGTAAAATTGGTCTCTTGCAATCCGGCTGATCGCGTAGAACCACACCGCTCAGTTACAATCAAATCAAATTAGTAATTTTTGCTTTTTCTGAGGAGGGAGGGGGTAGGAATCTTGTAATGGATGCTAAATCCGAACTATACTCCATTTGACTCTAAGTCCGACCCCAGCCGATGCTACGATGCGATGAACCACACCGTGCTTGAGGCGTGGACGTCGATAATTCTGTCATCATGTGTCGGCGAACGCCGTGTTGTTGTTTTTTGTACGATGTATGAGTGAGTGCGCAGATGCCGGCGAGTCTTTCTGCCACAGAGGGCACATGTTCGGAGGAGGTCGTGAGCGGCACGGGGCGACGCCCCTCGAGACAACTCGGCCGCCGGAGGGTCGGCCAGCCGCGGAGGACTACCTCGACACGTTGTCCCTCCCGCGAGAGCCATTAATGTGCGACGACGGGGGAGACGTGGGGAGATGTCGTGGCGACGAGCGCGCGCCATTTTTCTGGGTCACCGTCGCTCCCGTGTGCCGCCGCTCGTCGACAATGGGACGCGTCGGAGCCTGCCGAGGGAGCGGGAGAGGGCCGCTTCCGTGCACAGAGCGCTCGCCGTCTTTTTTGTTGTTGTTATTGTCGGCGTGGCTAGGTGCGGTGTTTCGAAAACAAAAATAGAGTGCCTTTCAACGACACGTAACGACAAAATAAGAAGACCGTAATAATTAATGAAGGTTCAATGTGTTCTCATAGTCGCGCCGGCTCCATGCCGCTTCGGAGGTTTTCGCGGTGGTTAATTATGAATCTAGCCCCTGGAACAAGGTTTGAAACTGTTTTTGATGAAAAGAAACCATGTTTTGTTGTCTTTTGTAGCTTAACTAAGATTTGAATCTCATCGTATGGAACTAAATTATGATATTCGGCACGCTCGCGTCCTAGCTTTGTTCTTACTTTTACGATACAGTTTGCTATAGACCCCATTTAATCCATTTTACCTATTTTCTGTAGCATTCAAAGTTGCAGCAAAACGTTTGCTCCCTGCCTTTCCTTTTTTTGAGCTCTGGACAGTTGTAGTGATAACAGACTGCCAATTTGTAACTCTGATATTAAATCAGATCGCTTCCTTCTTCAATGCCGCCATCAAGTCAGACATCTGGTAGTGGATGTACGTTCAACGTGAACGAATTTGAATTGCCTGCCAAATCTCCCAATTCGCTTAATGGGTGGGCAATCGTTACAGACAAACCGGACCTGGCGGACGACGCCCCTGTCATTCGCAGAGCCTATTTAAGTTTACAAAACCATCGGCACAGCCCGTACAGCCGTAAATATGGATTCATTCTCGAGACAAGAAAATATCCGCGAACGAATTTTACTCTTGAAGGGTGAGTACGAACAATCTCCACGTCTTAAGAACCACATACACCTCCCGCAATGCAGCCGACGCCGCGAAGCGACGTTTACGTCATTCAGTGCGTTTGGTTATGCATCCGTTCTTCATTTTGTTTCCTTTTTGTTCGCTTTTCTTTCCTTCGCATTTTCAACTATCTGTACTCGAGCATTTTATTTATTTCCCGATCTACGTTGCGAGAGAAGTTTTGCTTTCGTCTGGTTTCCTCCTTTCTGTTTGGGCAAGTTCCCGGTCAGCAATACAACATAAAAAAGAAAAGAAAAAAACGTTGCACAACGGGTTTGATAGGGATGCTTCCCCACCGGCACCGGCGCAATCATTGAAGCCCGCGTCGCAGGAGCAAAAGGCGCGGTCGGCGGTGCGCGAGCGGCGATGGCCCCGGGCCTTTCCGCCATATCGGCTTCCGCCGTTGCGCTCGTCAAATTCAGATGGGCCAACCTCAAACGCCCGTACATCGCTGTTTCTGCCGCCGCCCTCACCGCCACCGCCGCTGCTTCTGACATTCTTTGGGGCGCGCTGGAAAAGCAAGAGCCCCGGGACGTTCCCCGTGAAAACGGCGCCGCAGTTTGATGGGATGGCGAGACGCAGAAGACCCCGGCGCGTCAGTTTCGCTTTTGGGCGGATGCGCGTTTCCTGACTTCCTTCGTGGCCGTACAGCCGCAGCACCCGCAACGCGTCGGGAATGTGTGCGTAGCTCTGAGCCGATGCGCGGGGAAGGTAGCACCGCGGCGCTGCCTGCGCGAGTGCGAATTGAGGGAGGTTCTTTTGATCTCGACGGCTACGCAAACATCGGAACGGCTGCTCTCCGCATCGCGGGGTGAACCGCCGTTTTCGGCATTTCTTATGCATTCAAGTGGCGTTTTGAAGTACGTCGCCTCCGGTTAAAGAAGAAGCCACTCGCGAGAATTTAGCGTTTTTATTTCCTTTATTTTTATTCGTGATCTTTTTTCTTTTACATTAAGTACGCATATATCGATCGTCGTCTTTTCAATCCGCTCGAGGAAAAAATATTATAATTCGATCGCACGTGGCTTCATTTACTCGCGTGCAAACATAAACAGAAGTGACTCTCTCGCTTACCATAGCGGGGCGGCGTTATGTAAATATCGCTTATTGAGTACAACATCCCTATTCGGAACCCTACCGGCGTTGACACATGATGTCATTCGGTAATTGTTATTGCAACTTATTATGTAACGTTCGTTTTGCACATTGAAGACGAAGTGAATAACTCAAAATTCTACATTTACGAAGATATTTTTCTCTGTTTCTTGTCAGTTATTTTGTCCGTTATTTTATTTCTACATGTCTCGGGGATCAGATTATAATATAAAGTACCCTCCTGCTTTCTTTTTTGGATACTTTGTTTTATCTACTGAAACAAAAGCCCTGTACAAATTCGGACAAAATCAGACGTGATATCATTTATCTCTTTTTTCTATTTATTGCGTGATTTCGGTACTTTAGAAATTTATGCTGCATCCTGGTTCGTGTCTTTTTTTTTAATCTTTATTCCATATTCAATAGATATATTTACATTTTTTACACTCGCTATCGTGTCATCTCGAAGTCACCACCTTTATTTCGCCTGGTTTCCAATAACCCATTCTATGTAAAATTTGAATTTATCATGGTGCGGTCTATAAGATGATATTTGAAACTTTTTATATATACAAAATAAGAATTATATATCACGAACATAAAATATAAAAATAGACATTAACTCGAAACTCTTCTTCGCTCCGTATTGTCTGGGTGTAGAAACTCAGAAAGTCCTTATATCTAAAAACAAAACAAAAGCATATCTAGACAGGGTTTTGTTAACAAGTGCTCATATCTCTTACCTGATTATTCTAAAGGGTTCTGAAAACCTTCGGTCATTCTATTCTTGCATTTCATCTCGACGCACTCTCCGATTCATCGCGTACCTCAACAGGTATACGCCTTCGCGTCCCCCGAGAGATACCATTGACTTTTCGAGTCTCGGTCCGTGACGCGTTTGATGCCCATAGGTCAATGACCGGTGGCGTGTTCTGCGGTAGGCACGCTGCGGAGAACGGGACACGGTTGTCTCTCCCATCCTTGCCCACCGGTCTCTTCTAGAGAGCCTAGATATAAGAGAGCGAGCGACTGAAACCATGGAGAGCCTTTGCAATTCAATGGCGGACACTTCCCGCGCAAAGCGGTTCCTCGTGCGCATGCGCAAGTTGCCGGGTGGCGAGGAGGACAGCGGCGGAGTTCGCCCCATCTTCCTGGCAGCCCGTACCGCAAACGCGACCACCAATCACGTGACGTCGGTCGAGCACGTGGAAACACTCTGAAATCTCGGCACACCAGTTTCTTCAGGGCAGCCTCTCCGGTCTCCCCGAAAGAGACGACCGAGACGCATCGAACTCTCGGTTATGCTTCGGGGAAGTCGATATTCGGCTGCAGCGTACGTTTCCCTGAACGCTGACGGCGCGAACGTTTCCCCGCTGGAATAGAGCCCATGCTGTGCTGGGATCTCGTGGACGCTCTCCCGAACATCAATTACGACAACGCGAGTTAATCGAGGATGTTGAGTACGGGATGGAGAGCGAAAGTACACGCGAGACGAGCATACGCTAGAAAAAAGAATTCGCAGTTTTTTAGTTTTCGGAGCGCTCCCGGAGTGCTCTTGGATGTGCTCTTGGGTGTGCTCTCGGGGCGCTCTTCGAGTGCTTTGTGCGCTCGCAGCAAATGACCAAGCCCAAATGAGTGGACCTGCCGGAAGGATAAGTTGGGAACTTGAGACGACGTCATGCTTGGTACACCCGCGCACAGCCCGTTGTTTTGGAGACGAAACGGTTACGTGGTCGCAAGGCTTGTCGCACGAACCGCGATGGATGATGCTGCTCGTGTTCGCCTTTCAGTAAAAAAAAACCAAACACGCGGTGCGCAATGTTTGGTAAGTCTCTCTTTGACTCCGACAATCGCTTCTTGAATGTCACGTATAGATCGTGCTTGCGCGTCCAGGAATACGTATCGAAACGTCGTAGTAAACGTTTAGCCTTTCCTTTTCACGTATACAGGTACTACTTGCTGGCCTTATTTGAGCACGTGGTTCGCAGAGCATCATCAGAACTATGTTTCCTTTATCCTTGCCAAGAACACCAGTCTTGACATGAGCCAGCAGCGTGAAATTCAACCCGAGTTGTTGTTGGCAGACGATAAAATGAGGGTTAGTTCTGAGGTCGCGCTGCGAACAATTCGCTCAAATATGGCGTCCAGTGATTAACAAACTATACAACGGACGATAACACCTTAGCAGGCTAGCATTTTAATTAATTGCTCCTTATTCGCGTTAAAAATAAACACATTCAAAACGCCCACACTTACAAATGCAGACCTGGTCATGTAGTGAAAAGGCGTCGCCCACGTTTCCTCCCTCACACAAGAACACGCCGTTTTTCAGCCAAGTTAAGTTTCTAAAATTAACTCCAATCGCAATTTCCGGCGATGCATTACTCCGTCGACGTCCGAGGACCTGCGGACTAGAGCGACGTCCATCCGGCCCGACGCGGGGGCGGCCTCGAAAAAAAGGCAGCGGCAGGCGGCGGCGGCAAAGCGGGCTCGCTCCGCGGCCCGCAGAGCCCGTAAACGTGTCGCTTTGTTTGGAGCCCAAACAGAGCGTCGGGTTGACCGGGTCTACCCTTCTTTGTCCCGCCGAGTTTCCGTGGAGCGAGCGAAGGCCCCAGCGAGGAAAGCTTAATTCTCTCGCTCGGGATTGATTAGCTGCCAGAGGCAGGACCCGCCTCGACGACACTCCGGGTGGAAGTGGGGCCTCTTATTGTGCGTTCCGCGCGGCTGTCGACGACCGCGGGATGCGCGAACGCGAGGGAGGCGGTCGTCGAAGAGGCGCTCGACAAATTGCGCCTTACAACGCGCCAAGGGTGCTATCCCCTCCCCCTCTCGCATATGCGACAAAATTACAACGCGAGGATTACAACGCGCGACGTGTCGCGCGGCTCAACACGGGACGTGCGCGTGAATGCAGGAACGCCGCGTTCGAAAATTGAAAATACGGCAGTTGAAGATTCTCCGTGCGACAAATGTGCTCGTTTCTTGGGGATGTTTTGGTTCGGGTGATAAAATCAAAGAATAATTGTAATTCCGAAATAAAAACGCTTACGTTTAGCTGGTTTTGCTGTAAATGTGGCACTAAAGTGAGCTACTGATATCGTGTTATTATGGTGTAAACTCATATCTACGCGCTCTAAAAGTTCTGGAGAAAAAATTGCGATTACGCGTGTTTTCTTTTTCTATTAAAATTAGGGCTCGGCGTCGACTAAAATTTTAACACGATTAATGACCACCTTTTTATCGATTAATTAATCTATTATTCGGTATGCGTTCATTCCCGTACATATTACTTTTAAAATGTCAAACTGTACTGTTTTTATGCCTTTGCTGATTATGTGATAAACGGCGCAATGTATATACTATCGGGGACCAACTGAAATACGAACAGCGGAATGCGTGGCCTACGATACATGCTGCGTCACCTAGGGACAACAATGAAGTGATAAAACTACGGCGTTGAAAGAAGGCTGCGAGAGTGCGCTCCTACTCTAATGCCCATATTCTCTTAGGCCCCTTCTTCACTCGCATTTCATTCATACCCGATATTACAATTTCATATTTTACGTCAACCTTGATGTGCAGTTTAGAACAGTCAAGAGACACCCACACTCGGCTGCAGAGGCAAAAAGGTTCGTTGATATTATCCGGAAATACCGAACTGATTTTATTTATTTATTTATTTATTTATTTATTTGAAAATATTTTTGATCCCTTAAGGGAAAAGGATAGGAGTGGGATCCATGAGTAAGTTTAACACGATAAAGTAACTACAGTCAAACAATCAGTCGGCAAACATATACAAGCGCAGTTCGAGCTACCCTGCACCGGAACAAACACAATGGACACATGAAACTATGTGCAATGTCCACCATAGAATACAACAGACTCAACCCGTGCACATATCCAATGTTGAACTAAGAGATGCAAACTCTCCCTGGCAACATGCACCTACAATGCTTTATACGGTGACTGGTTCCAATCTCGTGCAGTTTGCAAGAAATTGAATATCTCAAACAATCCTTACCAAACCTTTGTTCTTTCACGTGCCTTCCGTGCTTATTCCTCGTTATTTGCGCCTTATCTTCACTGGTATATCGATTCTTGTCGACCAGCAGTAAGTTGTTTATAATGCTGTAAAAAAGAGAGCCTTTTTTGTTTCCTGCGATGTTGGAGCAACGGTAAATCGGCCTCGCCTTAAAGAGGCGACACAGATTCCTGTCGTCGGTACCGCGTTTAAACAAAACGCAATGCTTGTCGCTGAACACTTTCTAGTTTTAACTGCAATCTTTTTACATGCGGATCCCAAACTTCACACGCGTATTCTAAAATGGGGCGGGGCGCACTAATATCTTGAAAGCAATCAGCTTAGTTTTCTGTGACGCAAGTTTAAGCGTGCGCCGGATGAACCGTAATCTTTTGTTGGCATTACCAACAACGTTCTCAATATCAGAATCAGAATCAGTTTATTTTTGTCACAGCGCTTTTTACACACGTGACAAGGGGGCCAGGAAAAAAAGCTGCAAGTTTGCAGCTTGACGGGTTCCTACCCCCAAAACACAGGGCAGAGCGGCACTGTCATCAAAAACACACACAAAAAAAACACTGAAAATAACTTACGTAACATGGCATTTATCAATAAAATAAGTATCATCTCAATACACATTGAATTAGAAAGATATTACAAACATAAGACAAACATTGTAGTCATTACAGGAAAGTTTAAATTTTACGGACATTTACCGAAAGTTTACCAACACTCACCTCCAGACATGAAAGAAAAACACAACAATGATAACTTATATAAGATGTCGTATAAAATAAGTGTCATTTAAAGTAGGTTGCGCTTCAAAACAGACTGAAGTAAAAGATATAATAAACACAAGACAAGCATTTTGCACTCAATATAAGAAAGCCTGAGTTGTATGAGCATTTAATGAAGGTGAATCAACTTCTTGGGAATATAAGGTGTTTAAGAGTAAAGGTAATTTGTAACTCAACCTCTGGAAGCCAAAATTAGTTCTAGATGATGGGATTCGCCATGGATGCCAATGACGTGAGGGATATAATGATACATTATTTTCAAGTTTAGCAAGGTCAAAAATTACTGTAATGTGTTCTCTTAAGGCACGATGATATGTGACTGTTAATCTATTAGAGTACATGTTGGATACGTCAAGTATTTTATGCTTTATAAATAAAGAAAGAGAACTATAATCACGTGGGACATCTTCAATTATCCTTAATGCTTTTTTTGCATTAACCTCAACCTGTCAAGGTTGAGGTTAATGATTAACAAACATGAATATGGGAAGGTGATCACTGAGTCCATAACTAAGAACACCCGCAGTGATAATGCTCTCATCATGGTTGGTCACAAAAAGATCGATCAATGTTGATGATGAGCTTGTAATTCGTGTCGGGGGTATAATCACATTACAAAAACTATTAGACGTCAGTAAAACAATCAATTCATCTTTGAGGCGAGAGTCTTCTAACATGTTTATATTGAAATCGCCACCGACGACCAACTGACATCTTTCATCATTGGCAAAAGAAAAAACATTTTCTAAGAAGCTAATAAAGGCCGCAACGCTTCCAGTAGGTGGGCGGTATAAAACTGAGTAGATAAAACGATCTTTTTTTATACAAAGTGCTTCATAGTCTGGCGTCACAATAGAATAATCGCTGAGCAGCTCAAATCCAGAAACACTAGTCTGCAATGACACACCGCCACCACGACCGTAACCCCGATTAAGGACAAAATTACTGTAACCCGGTAGAACAAAGAAAGCATCATCATCTCTGTACCACGTTTCGGTAAGCATGACCACATCAAAAATTATATCTAATGACTCGAAAAGCAACATGAGGTCTTCGCCTTTTAATCTGGCGGATTGCACATTTAGGTGAAATAAGCTTAATGATTTATTAGTCCGCTGTTTTAAATATCGGTTTAGGACTTCGACTGTCACCATTCCAAGATTTACAGCCATATTGGGGGAAAAATCAGACATTGAAGGTTTCATAAAAGCAAGTTTCGGCTAGCAGATCTTATCAAGATCTCTTTCATCGGAGATTGTAACGATGGGGGCATTGTCTGCCTTTCGAGCAAGTATCTTGGCATTTCGAACCCAAACGTATCGCCATTGCATCTCACGCTTCCGTGACGTTGCCATTCCAAGACCAGCGCACCTACCACATCGCTACCTCTGGCCCTCCCGTTTTCGCGCGTCCTCACCGACTGTCTAGAGAACGCCTCGCCATCGCTCGTCGCGAGTTCGAGCACATGCTCGAACTTGGAATCGTTCGTCCATCGTCGAGTAACTGGGCATCACCTCTTCACATGGTCGCCAAGAAAGATGCAGGCGACTGGAGACCATGTGGTGATTATCGCGCCTTGAACGCCAAGACTCAACCTGACAGATACCCACTGCCTCACATACAAGACTTCACCGCGAATCTGGCTGGATGCCAGATCTTCTCCAAGATCGACTTGGTGAAGGCATACCACCAGATTCCGGTGGAGCCTGCAGACATCCCAAAGACCGCCATCGTTACACCTTTTGGCCTCTTTGAATATGTGAGAATGCCATTTGGCTTGCGGAATGCCGCCCAGACTTTCCAACGCACCATCAACGAGGTGACGCGCGGCCTAGATTTCGTATTCGCTTACCTAGACGATATTTTGGTCGCCAGCGCATCGAAGAAAGAACATGAGCAACATCTGAGCGCCCTTTTTACCCGGCTTGACGACTACGGTTTGGTCATCAACCCCAACAAATGTCTTTTCGGCGTGACCAACATCGAATTCCTGGGCCACCTCGTCACCCCACAAGGCATCAAGCCTTTAGAGACCAAAGTCACCGCCATTCGTGACTTTCCTCAACCAACATCTCTAAAAAAGTTGCGTGAATTCTTGGGCCTACTGAACTTCCATCGTCGGTTCCTGCCGAAGTGTGCTGAGTTACTAAAACCCCTAACTGACCTGCTCGCCACCAAAAAGGAAGCCTCGGCGTCTCTGAATTGGAGCGAAAGTGCAGCGTCTGCCTTTTCGTTAGCGAAACAGGCACTTGTTGACGCCGCAATGCTCACCCACCCTGCCCCAGACGCGCCACTCCGACTCCTCACAGACGCATCAAACGTAGCTGTCGGCGCGGTTCTTCAACAGAACGTTTCTGGCTGGCAGCCGCTCGGTTTTTTTTCACACAAACTCAAAGACGCTGAACAGAAGTATAGTACCTTCGCACGGGAACTTCTAGCAGTGTATCTGTCCATCAAACACTTTCGCCACTTCATCGAGGGCCGGGACTTTTACGTTCTCACCGATCATAAGCCCCTGACATTTGTGTTCCATCGAAACCACACCGACTACACCGCGCGTGAAATCCGGCACCTCTGCTTTATCTCAGAGTTTACCGTCGATCTCCGACATGTCAGCGGCCAGGAAAATACTGCTGCTGACGCACTCTCTCGCGTAGCAAACATTAATTCAGCTCAACATCCAGTGGATTTTGAAGAGCTAGCAGCCGCTCAAGACGATGACCCCGAGCTACAACGCCTTCGTGACTCTTCTGCATCTCTCAAGTTCGCTGACATTCCTCTACCTCTTTCTCCAACAACCGTCACTTGCGAGACGTCAACCGGCGTTTCACGCCCGTTTGTACCACCAACGTTTCGTCGGACTCTGTTCGACCACTTGCACAACAAAAGCCACCCGGGAATCCGTGCTTCACAAAAATTGATTACCGCTCGCTTCTTTTGGCCGAACATGAATGCGGATGTCCGCCGCTGGTCTCGAAATTGCCTTAAATGCCAGCGCGTCAAGATCATCCGACACACCATCACCCCAACCTCACCATTTCGCCCACCAGACTCGAGGTTCGCTCATGTCCACCTCGACTTAGTTGGACCTCTTCCTTCATCCCGAGGTGCCTGTTATCTGCTGACTTGCGTGGACCGGTTCACTCGGTGGCCCGAGGCAATCCCTGTCCCCGACATGACAGCAGAGACAGTCGCGAAAGCCTTCCTCGACGGCTGGGTGTCGCGTTTCGGCTGTCCTACAGTCGTAACTACCGACAGAGGACGACAGTTCCAGTCCGCCCTTTTCGCGGCTTTTGTCTCCATCCTGGGCGTCCGACACATTCATACCACCGCCTATCATCCATCAGCTAATGGCATGGTGGAACGACTCCACAGGCAGTTGAAGGCAGCCCTCGCCACCTACGAGCCGCGCGAACGTTGGGCCGACCATCTCCCCTCGTCCTCCTGGGCCTTCGCTCGGCGCTCAAGGCCGACCTCGGCTGTACAACAGCTGAGCTTGTATATGGTTCCCCATTGCGCCTCCCTGGAGACTTTTTCTTCCAACGTCCCCCGACTCTCAGCACGAACCAAGCAGCTATGTCGCAGACCTTCGACAAACCATTCGTGAGCTGCGACCAGTTCTTCCCGCTCAGAGGAATCCTCAACACATTTTCATGAGCCAAGACCTTGAGTCGTGCACCCACGTCTTCTTACGGCGCGATCGTATTCGTCGACCTCTTACACCAGCTTACGATGGACCTTTCAAAGTGCTCGCTCGCCAGGTCAAGACCTACACCCTCGACATCAACGGTCATCATGACGTTGTTGCTACAGACCGCGTCAAACCGGCCTACCTGGACACTGCCCTGCCTACGCCCGCCTCTGCCATTACCACCCCACTGCCAACTTCGGCGTCTGCACCTAGACCCCAGCGCGTCACTTGGGCTCCTCCGGCATCCATCGCTCTACAGGGGGAGCCTTATAGCGACCCTCACGGTCAGCACAAGCCGGTCTACAAAAGAAGATAAAGAAAAGGCGGGGCTCGCGCGGCGCGGGCACATAAACGCAGTTCGAATCCTACCGCTGTCTGTACTGGTCGCCTCACCCAGCTCCTACACCTTCTTCGACCTAGGGGAGGAAGACTTCAACTGCGTGCTCAGCTCTACAGACAGGGCCGGTGGTGTTGCCGGAAAAGACAGCAGTGCCACTACGCTTCGCGACGTACTACGAGACAACGACCTGGTGGACGTCACTTCTAGGTTCCCGGGATTCACGCCGCGTTACACGAGATGGCAGGGAGGGTCCCATGCAAGGCTAGATCGTCTTTACGTTTCCGGCGGACTTCTCGCGGGGGCGGATTCTTACGGTGTCAAGATGGTGCCCTTCTCGGATCATGGCCTCGTCACCACCGAGCTGAGAAGCTACGTGGCAACTAAGCGTCGTGTGAGAGGGTCCTGGAAAATGAACATGGCCATCCTAGACAGCCAAGAGTTCTCAGCGAGGGTGCAGCAACGCCTGGAGAACTTCGGGAGGGTGGTGGACGCCTGCACGTGGGAGGCTTTCAAGGGAGAGCTGCGAGAGCTTGCCGAGGCCTTCTCACACAGCAAGGCAGCAGAGGCCAGACAGGAAGAACAGGCTCTGACGGGCACACTCCGCATCATACTCGAGGAAGAGGAGAAGAGGCCTGGCACCTTCGCTGAGGATATTCGACACTGCAAGACACGCCTTCAGGAGATGCTGGAGGAGAGGTTGCGGGGCGCTCAGGTGAGAAGCCGAGAGCTAAACCTGGAGGGCGAGACCCAGCCCACGAAGATTTTCCGGACCTTCGAAAGGAACGCGCGCAGGCAAACCACATCTCGAATGTGCGGTACGAGGGCCACCAGGTGAGCGGGCAGGAAGAGGTGGCTGCAGCTTTTGAATCGCACTACAAAAACCTCTTTAGCAAACAGGAATGCGATGCCAGCACCCACCACGCGCTCCTCCAGGAGCTTGCCACCGTCCCGGAAGATATAAAGGACTTAATAAACGCCCCAATCAGGGAGTCTGAGGTTCGGCGAGCCATCAAGAAGCTGTCCGGCAACAAAGCGCCCGGACCGGATGGAATCGGCGCAGAGTTCTACAAGAGGTACGCGGACCTCCTCTGCCCCATTCTGGTAGAGGTATACCAAGATATTTTTCAGCGAAAACTTCTCCCTCCGTCCATGAGGGAAAGTCTTACGGTGCTCATCCCGAAAAAGGCAGGCAACGCCTCCGATCCAGCAGTGACGGACTACAGGCCCATCAGCCTTCTCTGTGGGGACTACAAAATTCTTGCCAAAATTTTGGCGAGAAGGTTGGATCTTGGACTTCGGTGCGTGGTGGGCGACCATCAAGCTTACGGTCTACGGGGGCGTTCCATAGCGCGAAACCTCCACACCATGCGTATCGTCAGGGAGGCAAGTGGTGAGGGACATCAGCCTTTGGCGGTCCTTCAACTCGACATGAGCCAAGCCTTTGACCGGGTGTCCCACGAGTTCCTAAGAGCTGTGCTGAAGAAATGTGAGGTCGGGGACGAAATGTTGGACTGGGTGGGCCTCTGCTACCGAGACATATCGACGAGACTTCTCGTCAATGGCGATAAAGGGCGCTCCATATCGATAGGCCGCTCGGTGAGACAGGGCTGCCCGCTCTCTCCCATACTCTTCGCCCTACAACTGGAGCCCCTCTGCCGGGCCATCATCCGGGACTCAACCATACAAGGACTGCAGATGGGCAGTCAACACGTTAAGCTCCTGGCTTACGCCGATGATGTGGCCTTGATTTGCAGCTCCAAGGCTCAGGTTGAGACTGCTCTGCAGCACGTTGCGGTATTCTCCCAGGCGTCTGGAGCAGAGGTCAACCGGCGGAAGTCCATCGGTGCTTGGCTCGGGGATTGGGCCACGACGCCCAGAATCTTCGCAGACATCGAATGGAGAACAACGGTTGAAAGCTACCTGGGTGCGCCGATTGGAGAACGTGGGCCCACGGTGGAAAAGTGGCGGCAGAAGACCAACGCCATTCAGGCGAAGCTCTCCCCGTGGCTCGGCAGGCGGTTATCGCTCTTTAATAGAGCGTACGTCTGCAACTCCACTTCATATCCAGCAATACTCTACTGGGCACAAGCTGCCGTTTGCCCCGAGTCAACAGCCAATCGGATTCACCGAAGCTGGGCGAGCTTCATCTGGAGGTCGACGATGGAGAGGACGCGGCGTAGCAACCTCTTCCTCAGTTTGGCGGCCGGAGGTCTGGGCCTGGTGAACGTGGTGCTGAAGCTCCACGTGCAGCGCTTCCTTCTCTTCAGAGACAGGCGTGACCCCTCTTTCTAAGTGCCCTACATCACCTCGGCTACCCGTACCTCGGCAGATGGATGGTCAGTACCACAGGTCGCACCACCAGGGGAGCGGGTCTGCGGTTCTACGCAGAAATCGCCGCCTCAGTCGAGTTCTTCCTGGTTCACTTCTCATGGGAGTACCTCCTTGCTGCCAGCCGCAAGACGCTGTACTGGGACACACTCGCCATCGTGCTCCCAGTGCCCCTGTACAGAATGGAGCCGGTCCCCCTTTGCGCAGCTGGGCTCTTCAAGCGGGTGCGGAGGTTCCCTGTCCCGGCATCCACGAAGGACTTCTTCGTCCGACTCCACCTCGAGGTGCTGCCTGTGAAGGTGTGGTTGGACGCGAGGGGTTTTTCGTTCCCTGGTCTACGAACTGCGACCTGTGTGGCTCGAGTGAGACGATACAACACGTATTCGTCGAATGCTCAAACGCGTACCTCTTCTGGGACGAACTCAGGGTGGCATTTGGGCAGGACTTTGAAATCGAGTGGATAACCTTTAAGTATTTGCACCTCGGAGGTGCTGACAATTCGGACGTAGCCCCGGCAATTGTCCTGCTGGGTCTACAGGCCATTTGGTTGGCGCGCACTGCCATGGTGGAATGTCACACCGACGCCAGGCCGACATGGGACTACTTCACGTCAAGGCTGAGGTGGCTCCTCTCGATTGCCGCGAGAGAGGAATACCACGAAGGAAGGGAATGGCAGCACATAAAGGAGAGACTGGAGGCAAAACAACTCAGGGACCAGCGCGCCCGGCAACGGAGGGACAGGGGCGGGGCTAACTGGGGTTCCCATGCTTTCTGGCCCGCTAGGGGCTGATTGCGGCAAGGCAACGGGATTCGTGAGAGCGCGAGCAAGAACGTTTTTCTGACAGTAGGCTGTTAACCGGGACTGACTTTTTGTGCTATCTTGTGTGCTGTAAACCACTCCTTTGTGTCTCTCTGTCCTTAAAATAGAATGACTAAACATGTGAAAGTGTCCACGCATGTTACGTGTAACTGCAATATGTATTTAAACTTGTTTTTGTAGGGAAAAAAAGGGGAGGAAGTGGCCGAGTGGGTAACGCGTCTCAGCTCGGAGCGTGGAGCGAAGGCTTGCGCTGGGAACCTCGTGGGCTCAATCCCCACCGCCCCCGCCCGTTTCTATCTGGATGAGTTTCGTACCGGCACGCGTTCGTGTAATCACTACTGCTTGATGCACGTTAAAAAACCCAGGTTAGCGGTACTTCACTGGCTAAATTTCTCCAGCTAAGAGACCGATCACCCGTTGAGGATCAAGGCTGTATAAACATACAAAGCAAGGCAATTTTTTTTTTTTACCTTCTTCGATTTTTGTAACTTTTCACTACTACAGGATGTCGTCTACGGAGAACGACGACAAAAACGTGAGTGCTAACGATTTGACGCTCGGCGCACTCGCGGATAACACCGCCAGCGTCAAGAAACCAGACGCCAAGCCTGCAGTCTCAGTCAAATATTACCCAGAAGCAGGCACGTAGCCGGGGGGGGGTCCTCCCCCCCCCTTCCGAAATCTTCCATTTTGCTGGGACCTCCTCTCCCCCCCCCCCTCATACAAACTTTTGTCATGGCCGCCCCCCCCCCCCCCCCCCCCGAAACAAAATCCTGGCTACGTGCCTGCCTAAAAAACAATACCTGCTCATGACGTTACGTTAGTGGATCCCCGATCCGCCCCAAGCGGTAAACACCCCGAAGCTTGACGGAAGTATGGGCCACGTGCGGCCACGACTGCTGAGCGCGAGCTTGGCTCGAGCTGATAGTGAGCTTCCACAGCTCATTTGCAACGTTTATGCCCATCAAGATTGCCGGTCTCGGCAGCCTATTAATGTGAGCTCGTTCTGAGCATCACCGCTGAAGCAGGCGATGGAGCAGACGATGTCGCACACGATGCTAGTAGACAATGGTGCTCATCCGTGCTACCTAGGGGGCGCTGAGGGGATCTACTAGCGATGACCTTTAGAGGAGGAAACGCACAGGCCTTGTCTTTTAGGTGGCATTGCTCAGTCCCGGCAGGCGCATCATAAAAGGCGCATCATCATCATCCGCTCCTGCTGGAACCCCGCCCTCCAGGGACTACCTAAGGCTCTCGCTTAGCGTTCCGGTTTTTTTCGGTGTACTCAGAAAAAAGTCAGTTGTAATGTTCGTCTCAAAACGCTGGGACTACCAAGCTGCGTCGGGAATTGGTGATGAAACCGTGCTCACTCGTCTTTTGCCGGTCGCATTGACTGATAGCGCAGCGCTCTGGGCCGGCCTCTAAACTCATCAAACACAAAGTTGAGGCCGAAGTTGACGGAGCGCACCGATCGGCCTATCACGACGATGAGTTCGTGCTTTTTTCGCCGACGTCCAATCGGCGCACTCCCTGAACTTTCGGCTCAAACTTTGTGTTTGAAAAGTTTAAATCCCCTGGAGAGAGCCACACTAGAGCCACCAAATGAGCTGCGCTTAGAGTATCGGCACTCTGCTCCCCGACGTCGTTGTGGACGCCGCCATTTTGGTCCTTGTGCAGAGCAGACGCAATTGCCGATCGTCATGATTCAAAAAGTGCGCGACTTCCTCATCATTAGATGTGCTGTAAGGAAGCTCAGTTATATTGCTTTGCTCTGTCGCGAACTGTTTAAGCATTTGTGGAGGACGAAAAGGCGTTTCCTGTTATTTCAAATAGATAAAGCTTCAGATCACTGGCAACCATAATTTTAAGCCACAATATGGGCAAGTGTCACAAGTGTCGTAGACAAACGACTTTATCGAGTACGGCGGACTTTCTTTCGCGATTCAGAGCAGAGTTCCTGCCTCCGGATTACAAAATCCGGATGAATAACCAGCTCCGTGCATGCACACCCGCAGGAGTCGCTTATAGAGTTTGTAATGGCCTTCCAGGGGCTGTATGACCTTGCTGATGCGGTGGCCCCAGATGCAGAAAAAGTAGCACGGGCTATTCGTCAGAGCCACCCACGCTTCCACCCACACCTCAGGGGGCGTAGTTTTAGTGATCTGGACGAGATGGCACGGGCTGCCTCGACAATTCGAGAGCCGACATCCTTGCTGAACTTCGGTACCGGCCTCCTCCACCAGGAAGCGCTGCCCTTGAACCGACCTTCGCATGGTCTCAACACCAAGAGGAATAGGAAAGGCACAATGAGTCTTACGAATCGGCCGACTTTGATCCTCGCGCACATGAACCTCGAGAACACTTCGGGCACGAGCGCGCATATGCAAAATATCTTAGCGAGAAACGTTTTCACAACCCGCAGCAAGTACGCAAGCGAGATGTGGCAAGTGAGGACAGATCACACCCCTCTTCCTAAACGACCCGTGAAGATAGATGGGAGCCTGATCTGGCTCCGCTGTTCCCGGTGCGGCCAGCCAGGACAAGTGCCACGGGACTGTGGCGAACGGCCCCAAACCTAGAATGCAGGGAAACTGCGAGAGCCGGCGGTGGTAGACTTCTGCTATCTGCCGGCAACGCGGAAACCCCGGTCCTCAAGGTTCATCCGTCGCAGTCGCCTTCGGGCCGCCCGGAGGATGGCATTCTCCGCACTACCGTACCGAGGCCATCCATTGCATCTCCGCATTCTCAGGATTGTGAGAACCCCGACGCGTCCCCTTTTGCGGTGAATCTCGGGAAGCCCGCTGAGTACGGTCTCAGTTACGAGGTGTTCGGCGAGTCTGCCGTTGAGAAGGACGGCGGGAGGTCTTTTGCGGCCCCGGATTCTTACGGTTATGAGAACCCCGACACGTGGATTTCGGGAGGCGCGCTGAGTACGGACTCTGTCATAAGTAGGGTTCCGCGTTTTCGGTTTTTATTTTTTCAAAATTCGGCGTACTTTTTTTTCGGTGTTTATTTAAAAATTCAATTTTCGGGTTTTTTCGGTGTCCAATTATTCCCAAAAAAAGTTTACCGTTTTTTTTCGGTGAATATGAAAAGAATACCGGATCAGATGATCCTTGTAGCTGTAATATTTGTGATCACTCAAAGAATAACGGCACATATACAACGAGGTCTTCGCCACAACTTCCGTCAGGACACACCTCAAAATCGCGGAATTCGCTGGCACAATCTTTAGCGCGCTTCTTTTCCTTCCCATTCTGACGACGTGACCGTCTGAGGATGCCCGTGCAGACACCAGCAGATGTCCCGCGAAGGCCAATCCAAGACCTCTTTTGTTGCATGTTGAACCTTGGAAGAGGGCAATCACGAAGACGTCACACAATGTCGAACCTTGCAAACCCTCTCTGTCTCTCTCTCCCCTCCCCACCCAACACGACGCGGCCCTAAAATAATGACCTTTTTCGGTTAAAACCGAATTTGCGACAATGGATTCGACGTACTTTTATCGGTTTTTATCAGTTTAAACCGAAAACTCCGAACCCTAGTCCTGACTCATAACTTATAAGGTACTCGGCGCGTCCGCCGTTGGAGTGGACGGCGGAAGATCCTCTGCGCCACCGGATTCTCATGGTTATGTGAACCCCGACGCGTCCGTTCGCGGTGGATCTCTGGATGCCCGCTGAGTACGGTCTCTGTCATGAGGTACTCGGGGGTCCTTTGCGGCCCGGGTTCCTCGAGGTTATGATAACACCGACGCGTCCCCGTTTGCGGTGGATCTCGGGAGTCCCGCTGAGTACGTGGTCTCTTTCATGGGGTACTTCGGCGCGTCCGCCGTTGAGGAGGAGGACGGCGGGAGGTCATTTGCGGCCCCGAATTCTCACGGTTATGAGAACCCGGACGCGTACGTATATTTTTTACCGGAATGTCATTTCCAGTAAAATACTATTTTACTGGATTATGGGACTGTTTTCACTTCCAGTAAAGCCGTAGTTTACCGGAATGTCGCCGGATTTCTTACTGGAATGTCACCGGTTGGTTTACAGGAATGTTACAGGCTTTTTACCCGAATGTCACCGGATTTCTACCGGAAGTTTATTTCCAGTAAAAAACTATTTTACTGGATTATGGGACTCTTTTCGCTTCCAGTAAAGCCACAATTTACCAGAAGATCACCATATAATAATATCTTTATTATCTTCGAAAAAATGCATGTGTGCGTGCTGGCCCACGAAAGCAAAGATGCTTGTATGTGAGACCAGGCAGCCAATAAAATACCGTGACACAGTGAACACTAGAGAAACAAAACAAACAAACAACAATAACGTAGGAATGTGGGCAACGAATACGCACTATGTAATTATATAATCATTATTGCGCGCGCGTGAGGCACCATTCTCTTACATTCCGTTTTACCGCACGAAAGGATGATATTTTCAGCAAAGACTCTGGCAAACTGTTGAAGATTGGCCGGAATTCATAGTGTTTTTTCTTTCTTTTTTCGGAAGTCAACGGAAGCCATTTAGGAGGAAGCCTGTGAACCGTGGTTGGTGCATGTTTACCAGATGCTGGACGATTCGGTAACAATAAAAGTGGTTAGTCCACAGAGACCTGAAGGTTCTATGTATCTATTTAACCGGGTCGATACCAGTGAAACAATTTGCACAGCTGTAGACAAAAGCAATCAGACCAAATAGGAACAACCGAGTTCTTTATCGCAAAAGATATCTTTCAAAGTACTTACAATGCCGCTGGGTAAATTCCTAGACGTACGGTAATAAAACCGCGCAGGTGCACCACACGGACACACACACGTATGATCTCAGTAGCACGTTTAGCGAAAACCACGAACGCGCGAAACGAACATCCGCCGCGGTTGAGAAATCACGGGCACAGATCACGATGTCGTCCCTGATGTCGTCGCCGCGGGTGCAGCAGGTGTCAGTAGCACGCTTAGCGAAAACCACGAACGCGCGAAACGAACATCCGCCGCCGTTGAGAAATCCCGGGCACAGATCACGATGTCGTCCCTGATGTCGTCGCCGCGGGTGCAGCAGGTGTCAGTAGCACGCTTAGCGAAAACCACGAACGCGCGAAACGAACATCCGCCGCCGTTGAGAAATCCCGGGCACAGATCACGATGTCGTCCCTGATGCCGCCGCCGCGGGTGCACCATGGCGTCGGTAGCACGCTTAGCGAAAACCACGACCGCGCGGAACGAACATCCGCCGACGTTGAGAAATCTTGGGCACAGTCTTTTTCCCTCGCTGGATGCTTCTGAAGCCGGACGGACAAAGAGGCGTAAGAAACAGGTCACTGAAAGATATTTTCTTTTCATCTGCACACCCAGCTGCTCTGGAAGATACAGGTCGCACACATGGAACGAGAATCCGAGACTGAGCGTTCGTTCCTGGCCGGCCGTTGCTCGTTGACGGACAAAGAAGCCGGTTTTCTTAAAAAAAGAAATAAAAAAAGTCAGCAAAACGACCTTCTCGCATTTTCCCCACGACCCAATGCGAGGGAGAGAGGGTGCGTGGGGACTCGTCCTTGGTGCGAGGCACCAAGGACGCCCGGTCCCCGGCTCGCCTCGGCTTCCCCCTCCCCTCGCGTCGGCTTTGAGTGAAGTTCGGTAAACAGGGAAGCGAGCCACCCGTTTCGGGTAAGATTAAAACCGGGTCGTCTGGGAATCGAAAGTGGCTGGCGGTGACATTCCAGCGAAATCTGGAAACCCGATGCCGATGAAATTACAGCAAAATCTGTTTGCCGGCAAATAATCTCGCACAGACTGCAGGTAAACTGGTTTCGAATAAAAACGGGTGAAAGTGGCCACCTTTTTGGATCGTCAAAACAGTTCGCTGCACGCACTTCTTGAGGGTTGCAACGTCGTCCCGAGCTAAAACTCGCACTCACGAGAATGCCGCCCGAGTGGTCTCGTACCAGCTCTGCCCCGACTTTTGCCTGTCGCAAATAGTAGCAAGTTGCCGGTGATCGCTGCTCACCTTTTTGGATCGTCAAAACAGTTCGCTGCACGCACTTCTTGCAGGATTGCAACGTCGTCTCGAGCTAAACACACGCACTCACGAGAATGCCACTGCATTGGCGGCCACCATTACAAACTCAGCTAGTCCCCCTGCTTGTCGTGGCTTTCTTGCCTTTGGCCGTTCCCCTTTCGTCGGCTACCAGTGAAGTTCGGTGTCTGGCAAACGAGAGTGGCTTCCGGTAGGATTCCAGCGACGGGTAATCGAACATGGTTCTGGCAAAACTTTCAGCGAAAGTATCTTCCGGTAATATTTCCACCACAGACTGGTAAACGACGCTGGTTTCTGGTGGAAATGAGTGGAAATTAACCCGTTACCACTGAATGTCACGGGAAGTTTTTGCCGGATTCTAACCGAGAGTGGCTCCGGTAAAACGTACACCGGAATCTGGTAACGGAAAGTGGCGGCCGGTACTATTTCCACCAAAAAGCTGGTAAACTACGCTGGTTTCTGGTGAAAATGAGTGGAAATTAACCCGTTTCCACCGAATGTCACTGGAAGTTTTTGCCGGATTTTTCAATAGGGATTTCAATAGGGTTTTGCCGGATTTTTCAACAGTTCGCGGTGGATCTCGATAGGCCCGCTGAGTACGGTCTGTTTCATGAGGCACTCGGAGCGTCCGCCGTTGGGGCAGACGGCGGGAGGTCATTTGCGCCCCGGATTTTCACGGTTATGAGAATAATAATAATAATAATAATAATATTTATTTGCACACAAAGAACCACCCTGGGTGACGTGCTAGGCTGAGCAGATAGGTGAAAACCCGTACGCAATGCGCCTGCCAGCCAGCCACCCAGGAGAAAGTGGGGAACAAGTAAACATAAAAACATAAAAACATCAATATCACTCAACAAAACCAAAACCAAAACCTCCCGACTAGACAAAGCTCCAGTGCCAGGTCCCCCCACCCCCAAGACGGCCAGCACAGGCACCGACCGGCCCCACCCGATGCGAGCACCGCTCAGCCGGCACCCGTGCTCTAATTGAGCACGAGCCCCAGCCGAGCGCCGACGCAGCAAACACAACCAGTCGGCGCCCACGCGCCACACTCATCCAGGTGACGGAGGGAAACCGGCAACAGAGCCCCATTCCATTCAGGAGGTGGCAGCAAAGCTTACTACAAGTTCTTTGAGATTTCGCGACACAGGAGTCGTGACTCTGCACGGTCTTCAGGGAGAGGCGTTCGAACCTTAAGTGGGACCGAGAGAAAATCTCGAACAGCAGCTAGTACCACAGAATGCTGATGGCGGACGGTTCTTGCATATAACGGCTCAGGCTGTCCAGTTCGCTTACTAAGCCGGACCGCCGTACAAATGTTGGCGTCACCCAAGGATCCATCCAATATGCGGCAGAGGAGGCCGACACGAGCCACAGTGCGGCGGTGCTCAAGGGTCTGCCACTTGAGACACTGGAGCCGCGTCTCATACGGTGGAAGAGCGTTCCGGTTGTGACCAAGGCGACTAAAGAGTGTCCGAGTAGCACGGTGTTGCACCCCTTCCAGCTTACTTGTTAGCTGAGCTTGGTAGGGATGCCACACAGAAGAACAATATTCTAACTTTGGGAGCACAAGAGCAGTGTACAGCGCTCGGAAGGCGGCTGCACCAAGGGACCTCGATATGCGCGTAACAAAACCAAGCGTGCGCCGAGCTTTTGCTACTGCTCCAGAGATGTGGAGTGTGAAGTCTAATGCGGGCGTAAATGTAACACCAAGAATTGATGCTGACTCAACATTGTGCAATACGGAACCTGCCAGGGTGTACAGGGGCAAGCTGGCACACTTAGTAGTGTGAAAACGCATCACAATGCTCTTAGACTCGCTCACAGACAAGTAATTGACATGCGCCCAGTCAGAAACACGAGTCAGGTAGTCTTGCAGGCGAGCAGAACAGTCAGGGGAGGAGATACGGGCAACAATGGATGTATCATCTGCATACTGCACCAGTAGAGTGTCACTAGATTGCGGCATGTCGTTGACATAAATAGAGAACAACGTTGGACCCAGGACAGACCCTTGAGGAACGCCGGAGAGTGCTGGGTAGCTCCGAGACCTTGATCCGCCGTAGAGCACGCGCTGGGTACGACCCGTCACAAAACGTGCCAACCAAAGAAGCAGAGAGCCTCGGAGACCGACCAGCGCTGCCTTCCTGATCAGGAGGTTGTGATTGAGCGTGTCAAACGCATTACTGAGATCCAGTTGGATCAAGTCCACAGGGGTGCGACTGTCTATACTGTGACTGATGTAATTCGTAATCGTGGTGAGAGCAGTCTCGCAGCTGCGATTTGGCCGAAATCCATGCTGGGATGGCAGAAGCACACTGTTCTCCTCCAGGAAAGTCAGGACAGCGCGGTTGAGGAGACGCTCAAATGTCCGACAGAGAATAGAAGTGATAGAGACCGGACGGTAACTTGAGGTGTCACTGGTGGCCTTCCCCTTTCCCTTGTGTACGGGAGTGACGTTGGCATGCTTCCATGAGTCAGGAACGAAGGCATGGTCCAGAAATGACTGGAACATCAAAAGCAGGGAGTGCGAAACATGTGGGTACAGCAATTTGAGGAAAGCTGGAGCCATGTGGTCGGGACCAGGGCTCTGAGATGACTTGATGAGATGCACAGCTTCTTGCAGATGTTCAGGCAACAAAGTGAGAGTGCTGATAGAGGCAGCCGGAGCCTCAGTTTCGGCCTCCAATTCCTGTGCAAGACGGTCAGGATCAGAAGAGCTGGTACAGCTGTATGCCGAGGAAAACTGGGAGGCGAATAGCTCGGCTATGGCTGCGGGCTGATGAGTGACAGGAACACTCTTGTCTACAAAGCAAGGTTTACGGGAGGTGGATTGCTGCCGATTAACATAGGCCCAGAAGAGTTTTGGATCTTCCTTGGCCTTGAGTGCAATCTTTTGCTCATATTCGTTGTGTGCCACCTGGATTGCCTTCTTCATGGAGCGTTGAAGCTGCTTAGCCTCGCTGAGACCAGCTGCACACTTGAGTTGCGCAGCTCGCTTGAACAAAGCTCGCTTGCGGTTCGCCATCTTGATAATATCTGGAGAAATCCAGGGCGGTCTTCGCCGGCGTGTCGAGTTCGTTGAGCAAGGCACGCAGTCTTTTTGAATGGCATGGACAAAATCACACCAAAGGTCAAAGTTCTCCGAGCAGTCGTTCCCAGATGTCAGGCACCAAGGTGCAAGGTGGGCCAGGCGTGCCATGTGGGCCTGGTCAGTCTTGCCGAACCTCCAGAGCATCCGTGCAAAGTGGCCTTTGCGTGGCAGGGTCGTCGCATAAGAAGTCTCAATGGCCGAATGGTCACTGCCAGAGAGACCAGGGAGCACTTCACAGGATAATACCCTGCTGATGTCGCGAACAAACACAAGATCAAGGAAACCAAACGTGCGGTCCTGTGGTGTATAAGATGGCTGCTGGCAGACCTGGTGCAAGTCAGCAGAGGTTACCGCATCTAAGAGCACGTCGTCACAGGCATCACTGGGCATAGGCTCATCAAAATTCCACCAATCTATGTGGGAATTAAAGTCCCCAACAAGCACAACATCAATGTATGGCTTCACAGTTGCCTCTGAAAGCGCCGCGTCAAGCAGCTTGTAGGCACCCTCGCGAGACTTGGGGGACAGTAGACACAACCAAGGAGTATAGTCCCTCTGGGAAGCATCAGCTCCAGGAAGATTGCCTCCAAATCCTTTTGTTCGAGATCGTGCCTGCGGTGGGCAAAGAAGCTCGCAGGAGTGGCGACAAGAACACCTCCTCCACGGCCGCAACGATCTTTGCGGAAAACGTTGTGGGATGACAGATCCATCAGTTCGCCGTCATGTACACCTGGGTCAAGCCACGTCTCGGTGAGAAGGACGACTGTGTTGGCAGAGAGCATTGCCACTGTAGACCGGAGATCGACGAGCTTATTCTTCACACTCCGACAATTCGCATACCACAGCGACAGCGTCTTGTTGAGCCCCCGTGGGACGCCCGGAAGGAGGCTTGCGGTGGAGCTGCCATCCCCGTGTCGTTGAAGCTCTGGTGATGTTGGGGAAACGTCCGGGACAGAAGTATCAAAAAGGTCATCCGAGAAGCCTGGGAGTGAACAGCTAAAACAAAGCCAATTGTCACTGCACGTACCCAGTCTCCGGTATTGAGCAAGGGAGACGTAAACACACGCACGGTGAAACCAGCGGTCGCACGTATCACAACACAAGGCAGCCTGGCTGTCCCTCACATTTTTGGAGCAACGGGTGCAGATGCAGGAAGACGGTCCCGGATTCAGAGCGATGTCTCCGGAGAGCAGTACCGTAGATTCGACGAACCACTCGGCGCTCACGCAAACCAACAGTCCAACAACGGGGTGCTTCCATCCAGGGAACACAAGGCCGTTAGGCCTAGCGGCCACGTCCGTGCGACGCGTCGAGAGGTTGTGCGGGAGGCCAGAGTCGGGACCGGCGACATAAGCTGCGTAGCCACGAAGACCCACGCTGTTCCACGGTGCGGTACTCGACGAAGCACGATGAAAAAGTAGCAGCAACAACGAAAAATGACAGAAAAACCGTAGACGAGGACGGGACCGACGTGGTACAACCGCCATCTTAACAAGATGTTTCATAACAAGCTCAACTGGCCAAAGAAAAAAGAAAACAGGAGGAGGGTTTGTTATAGAAGACCCTCTACCCGAGGCAAACCTCACATGTTGCGTCATGGACACCTAAGATGCCGACACTCTCAAATTCAACGCTGCCATTCCACCCAGCCCAGCGCGTCGGTGGAACGTCTGTTTAGCTTGGCTGGGGAAGTCTTTAGAAGGAAAAGGGGAAAACTTTCCTATCAAGAACCTTAAAAGTCAATTGCTTCTGCGAGCGAATAAATTATTTTGGTGAAAACGCAAGCCATAAAATGACTGCATTTATTTTAGGCTCGCAGGGTTTTCCATAGATCAAAACTGCGGTTCATTTCGCTACTACAAAAATATAAAAAAGTAACTTCGAAAGTAACTCGCTACTTTTTACAGCAGTTAGTAGTTTACTCAATTACTATTACAAATGCATAATTTCTACTCTACTCCAATTACTTTTGGCGTGGATACTCAGTAACTTAACTTAACTACCTTTTTTGAGTAATTTGTACATGTCTGCTTGCAGCTCAGGTTTGTCTCGTTGGAGTGCTGCCATGTCGCTGACATCCAAAGCGCCAAGGAAACACTCATCGTCGTCGTCTTTGGTGCAGGCAGGACTGGCTTCGACTGGGGCCCTTGACAGGCAGTCCGCGTCATTGTGCTTCAGGCCGGACTTGTACACCACGGTCATATCGAACTCCTGCAGTCGTAGGCCCCACCGGGCGAGGTGTACGGAGGGTTCCTTCAGATTCGCGAGCCAGCAGAGCGAGTACCAAGTGCTGTGACCACGCGAAAAGGACTTCCATACAAATATGGGCGGAACTTTGTTATTGTCCAGACCACGGCCAACTCTAGACTTACGACCACGGCATGTGAGCGCTCCCATGGAAGAGCCTGCTCCCGGCTGAGGGCTGAGTTTTAGCGCCTCCTAGTGACAGGCGTTTTCACTAGGCGGCACAAAAACTCGGTCCTCCTACCTCGTCGGGTTCTTCTGTTATCCGTGGGTGCGTACCAGGTGATCGCGCTTTCTGGTTTCAAGGGCGTTCACGCTGTAAAATGTTTTTCTCTATGTAAAGCGCACTGAAGGAGTCCAATTCGTTAATTAGTTTGCTTTTTTCAGTTTGCGTAGCCAATACCACATGGTATTGGCTGCGCCCGCGCGCCGCCAATATCATACATGCCAACACAACCTGGTGCAGCGCGGAAAAGACGAACAAAAAATACCGAGTTCCAGGCCCCGCCACGAGGCGCCGCTAAAACTCGGCCCTCCAAGAGGTGCGTGCTGGAGTGTTTCCATATGGAGTGGTCGTAAATATAGAGTATAGGTCGTGGTCCAGACGACAGCAAGGCACTAAGGTCACACTATAGACCTTTTCTGTGTACTCTCGTCCCCAGCCACCTAATAGGCGTATCCAATATGGGCGACGAAAAAAAACTAAAACGTTTCAACCTGTAACTAGTAAAAAAATAAGGGGACAAAACGATAATGTGTGACGGCTACGCTTATTTCCCAAGCTTCTTCTACCAGCGTGGCGACGGCAAAACAATGTTTTTGCCCATACTGGAAGTGACGACAATTCAAGATGGCGGCGCCCTTAAAGAAAGGGTCTATACTGGAAAAGGTACCGCCAAGCCTCCTTTCCCTCGTGAAATCCTCACCCTTTCCTCCTCGCCACGACTCTCCCGCACTTCCGTTTCGACGCTAGCGCCGCCTAGGGCACCCTCCCTGCGGGACGGCTCGGCTGGTTGCCGCTGGAAAAGCCGTTCCTTGCTTGTTCGAGCAGCCCGCAACGCTACAACGTCATGTCAACTGTCACATATCGCTAAACACACACAAAAAAAAAGCTTTTTATTGCGTTAAGGTGAATTGTGCAGAGAACTTGCTGCGTCACAAGCACCGATGGTAGAAACAGCCTTAAAGTCCGCGAGACGGGGGCACGAATGCCGGACGGAAGTCGCAACCCGAAACCCAGGGGCCGCTCGGCCAATGAGGAATAGTGGAGAGGAGGATTTTCACGAGGGGGATACGGATTTTGTAGAGGGCGAGAAGGTTTCGGCGGAACAATGAATGGCGTTACCTTCTCAGTATAGAGTGACCTTACGAGGCACTCCTTTTCAGTCATTGAGTAGTTCGTCTCCGCCTTAGACAGCGTCCGACTCGCGTATGCGATGACTCGCTCCGCCCCGTCCTGCCTTTGGACTATACCCATTTTCACCTCATGAACCGAAGTAAAAAAAGTCCGGCTCCTCGCGGAGCATTACTAATTCCCCCTTTATCTGGATAATTAAGATATATGTAGGTGCATTTTAGATTGGATATATGTTATCTAATCAAGACGTATACGTTTCAAACGTCAAAAGGATCGCTTCTTCCTCCGACAACCAAATCTTGTAAGAACTACTTCGCCCGGCATATGAATAATGCGCAAAACGTCCTTTTTTCTTGAGGTGAAAACGAGTATAGTACCGCACCAAATCCGGTGTTACTGGCGTCCGTGTTGATCTCTGTTTCAGCGAACTGGTAGAAATGGCGAAGAATCGGGGGCGTCTGGAGTCTTCGTTTAAGCTCATCGAATGACCGCTGGTGTTCTTCTGCCCACTCAAACTTTACGGCGTCCTTTCTGAGGTGTGTCAGCGGTGCGCACAGCTTGGCGAAGTCCCGAACAAACGGTCTGTAGTAGGCACAGAGTCCGAGTAATCTTCTTACCGCCTTTTGTCAGACGGCGGCGAAAATTCAGCTACGGCGCGGGTTTTCTCGGCGTCAGGAAGAACACCTTTGTTGTTCACGACATGGCCGAGGAACTTTAGTTCACCATAGGCAAACCGATACTTTGTTGACTTGAGTGACAGGCCGGCGGTCTTGATGGCCTGACGCACGGCTCGAAGTAGTCTGAGGTGTTCGTCGAAATTCCGTGAAAATACCACGACATCGTTTAGGTAGACGAGGCAACTTTGCGATTTCAGACATGCCAGCATGGTGTCCATGACACGCTAAAGGTGGCTGGAGCTGTACAAAGTCCGAACGGCATCACCCTGAACTCGTACAGTCCGTCGGGAATGATGAAGGCAGTTTTCTCGCGGTCGCGTTCGTCGACTTCAATCTGCCAGTATACCACTCTTCAGGTCCATCGACGAAAAATATCGGGAGTGGCACAGTCGGTCTAACGTATCGTTGATGTGGGGGAGCGGATAGACGTCCTTC
>JAZHYW010020988.1:0-10866 GCA_037355805.1 Ixodes ricinus | reverse complement strand
AATACAGATTCGTGACCGCCATCCGGGTTTTTCACCCCTTTTGGCCCAACCCAGCAAGGAGGAAAGCGCGTGGCAGCCCCTTCCCACTTCTCTCTTGAATTCGTGTTTCTTTCGGAGAGCCGTCGAATTATTCAGAAATGGCGCCACGTACAAATGAAGTTTGTAGATCGCATCCGCGTACTCACCGATCAATGGAAATACGGGTGTAAGGCACACACTTAAAAAGGACAAACGAATAGAGAAACAAACCAATCCATGACACCTAAAAACCGCAGCTTCTTGCGAACAGAAGCCAGCGTTCCTTTTTATGACTGGCGCTCCCGGCAGGAACGAGCGAAGGCCGACGAGGGGAAATGGCACAAGTTACGACCAAAGTTATGGGGAAAGGTTATGGGTTCGTGGATGTATGTCTTCCCGCGGTTTTGAAGCTTTCCCCAAATGGTTTCTTCTTTATCTTTGTCCAGATCATCGCGTGACTGATCCTATTTTCGTTAAGCTCGTTTCAGAAACGCTCTACTTTATGTCGTGCTTGTTTTACTATGATTTTTATGATCTGGCCCGGGGTGGGGGCGTGGAGCCGAGGTGGGGCCTAGCTTTACTGGGTTGATAAAGACCACGGATTCGCGGACAAAAACAACACGACGCGCGTGGGTCTACGCGAAGAGAAAGGGAGAAAGCGCGAGCTGCCGCTTCTGTCTCGTTTGTGCTAGCACTTTGCTGCAGCCTATAAACGTGACCTTAACGGGGTTTATTTGACGTCTTAGATCTGGTTCATTCACGTGTTGTTATTGTTTGAATAAATCTGAGTTGAATAGACAACCATTCCATTTATAGACGCTTTAAACACGCGCCAGATTGAGCCGCCATTGCCGACCTTCTCTTGTCTTACCGAGGTGCCGAGCCACCGAAGCGGGCGATGAAGGACCTCCAAAAGGCCTATGCTGTGGAGAAGGACACAGTTGCACCTAAAGTGGTAATAACCTGTCTTGCTGTGGTAATGATGAAGTGAAGCAAACGGAATAAGAGGGAACAGAAAATGAAGGTCGGTTATGGCGGCTCTCATGCACAGCTGCCTGAAAGCGTCTCTGTTCTCGGAGAGGGTTATATACGTGAAAACTGGGTGAAAGCACCGACATTTACGTACTTCACAAGTATGTCAATACAGCCCCCCCCCCCCCCTCGACATTAAATAAAACGAATGCTTGTTCAGTAGTTCGGTGTTAAATGAGGTGGCCATCAATGAAACCATATCATAACGATATATGTGTGTCTATATATTAGTTAAGTTTCTAAACTCCCCGCTTCTGCAGGGTAGATTATAAAAAAAATTATCTGATTACTTTGGTGAGCCAGAAGACGTGTGAAGAGTCAGTAATAACGACAACACTTGTTTTTCGCCCTACGATGCAATAACAAGTCAAGAGCTACAACAAATCTCGTTTACTAGATGTGGTGAATGTGGTAATTAATTAGCACTGACTTATTTAAAGCAACGAGTGACTAAGTGTAGCACGTGTAAAGCAGCCGAAAGCCCGCTTCCTTCTTTGTTCTCTCGTGTGATATTTGATTTGCATGGCGCATAGAAAGAGCTACTATAATTATTAATCCTTATTTATCGTTCGGCTTTGCAAACGTTATTCAGTTTCGGTGCATAAAAATGATACGCCACGTTCGTGCATGTTCTTTTTTTGTGCTTCGGATACGTTCCCTATCAAAACAGTTCTCCAAAATAACGCTAAATACACAGAAAAACAATAGTGTGGCTCCATTCTAAAAAAATCGACTCGCCGTTGAATTTTCCTCCCGCTATCCTCCAATATTTCAATTTATATTTGAAGGCTAGTAATCTTTTCTTTCTTTTTTCTTCTCCTCTTAGACATATATGAGGTGATAAGTAAAATTATTCACAAAACTGTTCCACCAGGTCAGGGAACTCTTCCGGCGGGGGAGAGTTTCACGAACCCACGTCACACTGTGTATAGGTGGCGCAAACTGCCGCCCAATGTAAAGGGTTCCGTCATATGCATCCACCTATCCATCATTCCATAACCCTCTGGAGGGGTCAGTTTCGAACCTTGGATATTTGACGCGACCTGAGAGGCGCAACTTTCTTTTCAAACTTTCCAATAAAATGAAATCAATCTTTAGCCTGCCTTATACCTCCTGCCCACACACCGTCAGCATTGGAAGCGGCGAGCTTCCATCGATTAAACTGGATCCCTTTTTTCGCTTACCTTGGACTTTCATTTGTAACTGGAATCTATACTCCTTTTCACCTTGCACTGGGCGGAGCGGGCGCTACGACGAGCCATTCCATATAGGCCAATGCAGCGCTGGGAATGAATCACGTGACTGCAAGCCCCTCGCGTACACTGCGGCCCTTCCAAATATCACGTCACACGGCTGTGATTGGTTCCGAAGGCTCTCAGCGTCTTCTGCGGTCCATCGTGAGCTGAGACGGTGTACACAGAAGCTTTCCACTACCGTTGCTCGGCGCAGTACGAACGGTGGGATTGGCGGCCCCGAACGCCTAAAAAGTTAGAAGTACCCTAAAGAAAAGTTTAATCTAAAACAAGGAAGAAAAAAAAGATCTTTTTGATGGAAGCTTTTCTGGGCGACTGCAGGTAAGAAAGTGTACATTCCTCACTTTCTAGTCAGCCGCCCCTTTCATCTTTTAAATCGTCCGCGCGTTTTATCTTTTTTGCCGCCGCGAATAATAACACGCACAGAGACACACACACACAAACGACCGAACGAACAAACAAACAAAATAAAGGGGTCCTTTTCTCAGAAAGTGCGATACCATTTTCGAAGCCGCCTGTTTGGGGGTGTGGGTGGTCCGTATTTCGTATAGCTATTATTAAGTATTTTTCCGTCACCCGCTTTTTTGTTTCCACCGCAATGCGGCGGTGCGATGCAGTGAAGCAAACCTTCCAGAATATGTACTTCTTTTTTGCACAAAAAAAAAAAGCAAGAAAGAAAGAAAACGTTTTGAATTTGGCTCGACTCAAAATGCCGTCCGTCCCTTTTGCGCCTAGCAAGCAATCGCTGGCAAAAGTCTAAGTGCCGAGGCACCTTACTTTAAGATTACGACCGGCGTCGGTCCAACGTGGAGAAAGTACGTTCCTCAGAGTTCTCCCCCGAAACCGCCACTTTCGCTAACGCCACTTCCTTTGTCTGCTCCCTTTTGCCTTTGAGATGTATTTTAGTTGTATTTAATAACGACGCGTTTTCTTAAACAAAATTGGGGCGCTGCATTCTCCCAAGTTTTGTTTTCTGGCAATGATCGGGCTGATGATCCCATACTGTACTCTGTTTCACCCAGACTTGCACATAATCCGTTACAAGTGAACGAAATTACTTGTAATCCCTTATACTTATCAGTAACTTTGTAAGGGAATAATTACATATTTTACAAAGTAATTGTAAGAAGTAATTTTCCTTACTTATCTATGTAAGTGAACGATTATAATCCATTACATTTTCGTTTTCATTCACCGGGAGAAAAATTGAATATATAAAACATCAACAAAGAATTGTTTCTAAAAAAGCTTTGTTCTTTTTTGTACGGCAAAGCTTTACCGGAATCGCACCTCCACCTGCACATACAAAACGCAAGACCTGGCTGGCGTTCTCCAGATGCTGAAAACATCTTCACGTCCCATCAAACTTCGATTCGAATCTTTTCTTCTTTTTTTTTCGTGGTTTTTGGACGCGTTCTGGACATGCGCGCAGTAGCTCTTTACTGCGGAATACCAGACGTCGCGCATGCGTCCACAGCCCAGTGACTCAACATTTTTAGCCTAGGTCATAAACAATGGAAAGAAAAAACACGCAAACAGACGCACACACACACACATATACGCACAAAGACACTTTCCTTTTTTTTTTTGGGGGGGGGGGGGGGGGGTTAGAATTTAAGATCAGAACCGAGGTCGCGTAACAAATATCTAATCGAGCCGTCTCCTATGGCGGACAAAGAGCGGCGTCCCCTTTCGTGCCAGTCACGAAATGTGTAAGTCGATGAGCTCTGTGTCCTGCTGCTCCCATCTACCGAGCACTACAAGCAACACCGAAACATCGTTAGCGACATTCCCCGAATCTCCCAGGCGAGGGTTAATTCAAAACGATCTATAAGCGAGCGACGTGGGCCAATTATGGCTACAAGACACGGGTTTAACGCTACAAACCGCCACACGCGGATGATACTGTCATTCGCAGGGTGGAGTCAACCGACGTCGACCGCTTAGTGACCTTTAATTTGAAAAGTCTTACGTTCGGCCCCTATTTTGATGAACCCTCAACGTTGCCCCCGCGGATACTAGAGAGTTTTAGTATATCATTCCGACAGCTCCAATGGCGGTTCCCGATACATTCCCGGGGCATTTGCTCGTGTACTCTATAGTTATCGGAGGTATCGAAACGATCTACTAAAACTCCCTACTGATCCGAAGGTAACATTAAACCATGCATACCCCCCCCCTCCTTCCCTCAAGTTTTATTATTATAGTCTCTGACAATTTAAGAAATGCAAAGCGTGCCGATCGGGTGTTGTTATCGGAGTATCGGGTATTGTTATCGAAGTCATTAGAGAGTTTTAGTAGATCGTCTCGTACTCCGATAACGATACACGATACGCTGCATACGCCTTAGCGCTGGCAGACATAGTATCGGGTATCGGTGTATCGGAGTCATCGGAACGATCTACTAAAACTCTCTACTAAAGCCATGCATACCCCCCCCCTCCCACGCTACCCTCAAGTTATTATTATTATAGTCATGCTGACAATTTAAGAAATGCAAGGCGTCGGCACGACTACCTCTCTATTGAGGTATTGTTAGATCGTTCCGATACTTCCGATACGTAAGGTACTATGTGTAGTCGCAAAGGTGGCATTGTATCGGGTACTCGTTATGGAGTCATCGGAACGATCTCTGAAACTCTCTGCTGCATGCAGCGTATGGTTATCGGGTATCGTTATCGGAGCTGTCGGGACTAAAACTCTCTAGCAGACACTTTTAGTAGATCGTTCCTATACCTCCGATATCCCCGATAACGATACCCGAAAACGATACGATGCACGCGCAAAGGCGGCGGCGGAGAATGGGGTATCCTTATCGGAGCCATGGGAACGGTCTACTAAAACTCATCGGGCACCGCTATCGTAACAATCAGAACGATCTACTAAAACTCCTTGTTGCCACCAAAGTTAACTAAATTTCTGACGCGTCTTTTAATATTTCTTTTTCATCAGTCTAAAATGCGAAAGCAGTGCGTCACTTATCTCTAACAACTTCCGGGCCTGCAGACGAAGCGAGTCAGATGGATCTTTTTTTCTTTTTCTCCAACTCGCAACTAAGTTCTAGCGCTTTAATCCCAAACGGTAGGCGCTCGGAGGGCTTCGCCAAAGAAGACGCGGAGTGCGGACGGACGGTCGAGTCGTGGAGGGCCCTCATTCGAAAGAGTGCACTAATCCCTCTCCGCGAGTCGTCCTCTGTATGTATAGTTACTTCGCACCAAAGGTGACAGTGTGGTGGAAGGTACACGTGCTCCTTGGACCAATCATAAGTCGACCTTTCACCACGTGATCACGCTCTCGCCCATACCCACCACGCGCAAAGAGCGGAGTCAGGTGGTGAAAGGGAGGAGGTTGGTTGGTCCAGAAATCGTGTAGCTTTTACCGCACTGTCAGCTTAGGGGTGAAACGGTGTACAACCGCTTCCCCCGAGAGAGAAGCCTTTGCGGCTAATGCTTCGTTGCACCTGCAGAAGAATCGTTTTTTGTTTCTTCTCTTTAATTTCAGCTGTCTCTTTTTTTTTCTTCCTTTTTTTGATCTGTCGCACAAGTTCCCGGATTACCCAAACACGCGCGCGCTCGTTCGCTGGTTCGTTCGTTCGCTCGCTCGCTCGCTGACAAGTGCGCGTGTGGTGTGGCACACGCTTGGTTGCGGAATATCCGTTTAGGCGATTTCCCTCTCGAGTAGTTTGCGCGCACTTTGGCAACGGTTAAGCACTCTCCGTCCCGGTGAGTCGCGCTAATTAATTGTTGGAGCAGGTAGCACGATGGCTGAGAGAAGACCCAAGTTTGTGTCGCTCGCTTCGCTTTTTCCGCCGTGTCGGACGTCTTGAGTCGACAGGTGCGATCGAGGCAGATTAAAAACGAGAAAGGGGCACGTCCCAGTCTCACGTTTATAAACAAGATATCGAGTTAAAAAAAGAGGAACTTCAGAAAACTGTGATTATTTAACTATTTAGTGGAATCCGTCCGTAATATACGCAATGTCACATAAAAAAAAAAAATATTTGCGCGTTTCACACGCGTTGCGCGAAGTAGTTCTTACGAGATTTGGTTGTCGAAGGAAGAAACGATGCGTTTGGTGTTCGAAACGTTTAAGTCTCGATGAAACAACATAAAGCGAATCTAAAGATGCAGCTAGCATACTTCGTTTTCACCTTATGTTGTACCGCAGCGAAGGCTAGAAGCGCGAGCTCAAAGCGTCGGCAGCTGCCCTTGGTGCACGAGAGATTGTGCCGCCGAGATGTGCCCTAGAGCAAGGAGCTCGGGCTTGTGGCCTTTCATGTGGTACATCATAAGGTGAAACAGTGTATAGTATTTTAATTCAACACGGAAAGGCGAAAATTAGTAAGGTTTCGAAAGGAGCCGGACTTTTTTATTACTGCCGTTCTTGAAATGAATACGAGTATAGTTTTCTCCTTTTTTTTCTCGGTTGTATCGCCCTTTGTTTGGTCGCAATCAAAAGCGTTGCGCAGTTTTTTGCTCCTTCGTGACTGCTCAAGACGAAAAAAACAGTATATTCGTTTTCATTTAAAAAACCGTAATAAAAAAAAAGTTCGGTTCTCGCGGAGCATTATTAATTTTCCCTCTTACGTAAAGAATTAAGATATATATCTAGGTGAAATGCTTAAATGGGCCAGTTGGTACAGCATGGGAAAATAAGCGCCGAAGAAACACGGCCCAAGAGTAGAACAACAACGACACAGGGCGCACTTGAGATTAGGAGTAGGGGTGACAAATGCATTAGCGATACTTCTCTGGCTCTATCTACGGATGAGTTTGAATATTTAAAACGTGGGCTGGGCGGGGACTAACGTGACGTGTTACGTCTGATGGTGTGCTCCCGTTGGTATAGAAGCGTGTTCGTTCTTTCCTAATAAATTCAGTTGAGCGCGCCCGTGTCGTTGTTATTCTACTCTTGGTCCGTGTTCCTTCGGCGCTTATTTTCCCATCATGTAGGTGAATTTTAGATTAGATATATATGTTATCTTACCAAGGCGTACAGGTTTCGAACGTCAAAGGCATCGCTCCTTCCTACTACAACCAAATATTGTAGGAACTACTTCTGCGCGGCGTACGAACAATGCGCAAAACTTCAGTTTTTTTTCTTGAGATGAATACAAGTATAGAGAGAGCCCAGATTTCAGAGAGTTCTCAACAGCTCGATCCGGGTCACGTGGTTTATGGGCCGCCTTTGCGATCATGCGATCTGCGAGGAGGGGACGAACGCGTTGATCGTCTGCAAACTTTCCGCCTTTCCGCCTGCTTTCCTCCTCGCCACGTGACAACGCAGCGCATGCGCACTTGCGATCAATCTCCGCAGGAGGCGTCCGCCATTAAATTGCAAACGCTCCTGCATAATTTCAGACGAATCATCTTTCTCAATCTAGGCTCTCTATAGAGAACGCACGGGAACGCTGGCGCCATCTACGAGGTAGCGCAAGAACTGCATTTAACTACGAGGTGGCCCAAAAAGCACAAGGCTGCCCAACGCACCATACGCAAGACTGTGAACGCAAGCCTTTTAATATTCGCGGTGGTATGGTCGTTCGAATCATTTTTCGAGCGCCTTTCTCGAGCAGCACGAGGGACTTTCGGAGCAGCAGCATACGCTTCGTTCTTATTAATTCCCCCGTAAATGCTTTACATTAAGACTTATGTGTTGGTCTGTCCAACAAAAAAGAGGGTGCTTCTTCGACTTCCCACCTCCGCGCAAAGAACTTGTTAGCATTCATTCAAGATCCTCATGGAAGTACAAAGGTAATTTAACTATGCGCGCCAGTTACATTTTATACGTAGGAGTTTAATTATCACGTGGACAATAAATATGCCTATACAATCCTGCTGAACTCATTAAGATGAGTGAATATATAGATGTATTAACTAAATATTAAAAAAACTAAACCTCAAGTGTAGGCCATCTACGCCTAATCGATGCTATTTGTCGTCACTTTGCCCAGGCCCACGTTACCAAAAATCATTTAAACCTCGAATAACAAAAAAATAAAAGATGATTGACGCGAGCTTTTTGTTATGATGTTGCTGTCTTCCATAGAGACGAAACGTGGTTTTATTGCAAACCTCGCAGGCAAGTTCCATCAGCAGTCCCAAGTTGTCATTTTTTTTTCAGCGCGCTGCCACGAAGCGACGTACACAGAATCGCAATGATTTCGCGGGTATCGCTTCTCCACATCGCACTGATGCGCAATGTGAAGCGCACTTAACGGGGCTATGTGCCCGCCCTTACAGGCCACCAGGAATGATTAAATATCGCGAAATTTCCAAGAGTATCGTGTTTCATAACAACATAGAAGGAAATGATCCGTTAATGTAAGCGATAGCCGAAAGTTTCGAAAATGCGCTCACGCTTACCGTAACAATCCGGCAGTGTATAGTGACGCCTAATCCATTAGTTTTAATATCGGCGCAAATTCCTGACGTTTTAGTAAATTCTATAGCAGGATGTAACAGGGTAAGCATTTTGGGCGCACTCGAACGCAAATGGCGCAGCAATCGCATCATTGTATCAGCGAACGCAGACGGTGTTTGTATGTTTGTTTATGTATGGCGATTCTCTCGTGAACTTGTAAACGGCACGCCCTAAGAAATCTGGAGCTTCTGCCTTCCCGCAAAACACATGGTGGACCTACGTTCCTCGATGAGATGTGCAGTTTGTGCTCCCTACAAGTAACGTCATCCTTTGGAGCGCCGACTGCGAGACGGTGCAGGTTTTAGGAAGCGAATGGCGGCGCACAGCAGCAGAATGAACTGAAAGACTCTACTTTGTTCCAGCGGAATAAGTTTCGTCATAGGTGTCGGTTGCCGTCACTCGTAAAATAAAGTATCGAGAAACTTTAGGGAGAGCCGTTTGCTCTAATCTATGAATGGATTTCGGCAAATGGCGAAGCAAAAAATAAAAATATGTTCAGACCTAAGAAAAGGAAAACTGTCTGCGCTGTGAGACTGAGGATGACGTTTCATTATGCTCAGTGCCATAGCGCAGAAAGTCTTTTGAGGTCTACTTCAGCCTCGTCACTTTCCAAATCCCTGCGCAGTTAAAAAAACATACTAAAGGTTAAGTCACCTCAAGAGAACTTTCTAACTCGTATTTCTTAGCAGATCAAATATAGTGTCGATACAAACCAATTTGGTTTCACCAAATAGTTAGCAGGTGTAGGTAACACTCGTTTCCGTGCGTTTGTCGCTGCGAATAGAAGCAGCAATGTGAAATATTGCAAAAAAATGTTCCTTGTTTTGTTTTTGTTGAATATCCAAAATGTGTTCTCGTTACATTAAAATTTTGTTCCACTGTACCACTACTGACGCGTTCCACACACAAGCGTTTTTGGCTCATATAACTATTATGCTGTAGAAACTTTAAAAAAAAGTAAGGAATTGTATTGTATTACCACATTTAGCACTCCGAAACGCCTTGGAAAAATAAAAAAAGTAAAATAATGTAGATGTTACAGATTGCTTAAAGCGCAGCTTGAGTCCGACCCTTTTTGGCGGATAAAGAGCCGGGGGCCAGCTGGCAACGAAGGCCTGTTGCGCGCGAGTCGCACCAACCCTCAAGTGTAACCACGACCATCGTTGATTATGCACACACCGACCGCACTCAGCAAAAGCGCGAATCCTCCGCGTGGCTCGAGTCGACGAACGCAATCCATCAAAAACTCTCGCGAGTTCCCGCCCGCGGTCGCTGTGTGTGCGCGGTCTTCTCGCCCGCGCCAGTCGACGTCAGAAACAAGCCGCCATCATTAGGGAGCATTCATTACGCATTCATTAAAGAGGGCTCCGTCGGCCATGCGCGTTCCAGTCCCCCCAAAAGCTAAGTATATATACATACACACAAAAAAAAAAAAACACAGAAAGGACCAGCGGGGCCTAACAAGAGGGAGCGGCACCCGTTATTGAAGCGTAAAACATGTTGGACGCGCAGTCCCACGCTGGCGGAGTCCGTGCCGTTGGCCTGTTTCGTTCGCTTTGATTGACCTTCGCACCCTCTCCGATCGCCTTTTTTAAAGCCATTTTAGTAGTTCGTGTAGACCATTTTCGTGCGCAAGCAAGATGTTATATTGTTGATAGCTCCTTTTAACGTAGATTACTTTCAAAGGTGTCGCAGAAAGACACCCACCCCCCAAAAATGACATTGGCTTAGTTGGGCGGGCTTACATGTAGTCAAATTTAGCGGACAATGGTCACGTGACGAGCATATATAACGTATTTGATGCGTGAATCGCCCTCCATCTTCGGGATGTTAAGGTATATAGACCTTTCCAGCGCTTATCACTCGAGCGAAAAACGCTGGGTCACTGAGCTGCGGACGCATGCGCAGCGTCTGATACGCCGCTCAGCAGAGCAGCAGCGCAGGTTTAGAAGGCGTTCCACAGCCCAGCCGAACAACACGACAGCGGGCAAAAAGTAACTCTTGTAAAAATCTAAAGCAAAAGAAAAAAAAATGCTGGCTCAGGTGTTTTTGAAACGAGAAGACGTCACATATTCGACATGGCGTTCCCGGGTGTCCAAGAAGTTTGTGGGTAATTACCAAAACTAAAGATATTAAAAAA
>JAZHYW010020986.1:0-24627 GCA_037355805.1 Ixodes ricinus | reverse complement strand
AGTTACAACATAGATTTCGCTGTAATGTTTTTGAAGTGTTCACAAACTAAACTTGCAATTAACTTTATAGCTGTTGAAAATTATTGTCTTGCTTTTTTTTTATGCCCCTTTATATGATTGTAAATTAGGTTTCATCTGTCCTTACTAATGTTTTCTTTTTAAGTCCAGGATTTTAATTGTGGTGATTTTGCAGATCATGCGTCGTGAACGGATGAAAGGTGACACTGCTGCCGTTCTGGCGCTGTGTGAGAAAGCTGGAAACGATGTCCGTTCCTGTCTGTCCACTCTCCAGGTAGTCTTAGTGGCTTGTCAGACATCTGTTATCTGTCGGACATTATGCCTGTATTCTCAAAATCTATTTTGCGCAATAATACGTAGCTACTATACTCCGTTTCACAATAACTTGGCGAACTGTGGAGGCTAGGGCCCCGCGACCCAATAAGAGCGTCGGAGTGAGGGCACGTGACCCGTTTTCACGGGAGCATTTGTGTCCCCACGCCAAATTGCTTGGCGCGAGGCCCAGAGGAACCGGCTGTCGTCTGCTAGCCAAGAGTCGTCTGCTCCGAAACCAACCAACTTCAGATGAACGTCCACTGCAGTAACATATCTGTCCACAAGAAGAGCGAGCGCTTCGGGAACAGTTTACGAGACAACCATATGCTTAATTTAGCCACGAATCTGTGACGGGTGCTAATGGCAGGGCACAGTGCAATGTTTTGAGCAGAACCAGCCAATTACAAGGCTGCTATCGTCAATGGCCACGGCGCGACAAGGTGGAAAAAATCGAGTGGATACGGATGTGGCATCACTTTTTTGGTTTAAATATAATTGAAACTAAATTTGTGATTATTTATTCTTCATATCTTCTTGTCATAAATGGAATCATGCTAGTTCAATTGTCGACCATGGGGTGTTATCACGTGCCTTGCTCCGGTGCCCTTAATCGGTCGTGGGGCTGCAGCCCCCACAGTTCGGCAAGTTATGTTGAAATGGAGTACAGAGTTGTCATAGGTGTATTGAAAGGTAACAGATTGTATTCTTCATAATTTCTTGCCTGTGTGTTGTGTAACTATTACGTATACATAGTAGTTATTGTGCATGTAAGATGTACCTATGTGGTTAGATTAAAGGCATAAATTATCTTGTAAGCTGTAAGAGAAGCATAGGAGGGATGTGAAGGTGTGTTCTGCTTCTGGATGAGACATGCTACTTAAAAATCGTAATAATAATAATTATATTCATGTCCTCAGTTCCTATCGACTGATATTATGGCATAGTTTGTCCTTGAAATGTACTGCAAGTAATTCACTTCAATATATTTTTAATGTCAGTGTCAAACGTCTGAAATGCAGTTGGAAAACTCAATGTTTGGCTGGTTGTAGGCAAACCACGAGTATGACTTTGGAAAAAAAGATAAGCGAGGTCTTATAACTTTATCCCCTCAGAGATCTGGTATGACCTTACATTTTTGTTGTTGTAAAAGCTCCACAGACATGAAACAAAGATTTAAAAAAAATTGATTAACCAATATACAATTGCAACTGGTGTACCTAGTAATGATTTTCGGTTGTCCTGTGCAGTTTGTACAAAGTCGCAGCAGCAGCTTAACTGACACTGACAGATGTGCGCACATTCAACGTGGGGCAGAAGGATATCCAGAGGGGTCTGTTCTCGGTCCTGCAAAGAGGTCTTTCAGAAGCCTCGAAACGACAGGTACGGGAAAAAGAACTTACTCTTCATCGGCTACCAAGCAACCTGCTGAAAGCTTTCTCACTGTGACATTGGATCAGTTTTGCCAACTTGGTTGGCATGCTCCAAATCAATTTGGGTGCACTGTCTTGGTACGGAAGTAATCCCAGACACTCATGTAGCAGACAAGATGAGACTCAGGTAGACCTTAGGTGGGCTGCTCGCTTTGTGTTGCTGGTGCAACATTGTGCCAATGCACTGGAAACATAAAAAATCAGCAGAACCCATCCTTTGGGAATGGTTATCTACGTTAATGCGAATAGCATCAAACGGTGCGGAGTTATGCGCGTTCGTCAGGTGGCCGGCACACTCTAGATACGCCAGCCCACTCTTGAGGCGATTCTAAATTTGTTGACACTTTCACAGCCCTGCGCACGATCTCCGCAGCCCAGCACGTGCGTTTGTGTCACTTAGGAAGGCGAGCAAAGCACGCGCCATACGCACAAGCACTCAAAATGGTACCGACCAGACTTTCTGGCGTCTCAGCTAGTCTCAACCAACGGTACTCTAAACGGTTGTTTATATCTTTACCATAGGACGCGCTTTACAGCGCTGTCACAGCTACCGGTGCGCGCGCGTTCCATGCACGAGGGCTCATTCCGCTCTCGTGAGGCTGAGCACGGCCGCTACATCACCCTCTCCCGAGCGCGGGAGAGGGTGAGCTAGGGGCCGTGCTAAGCCTCACGAGAGCGGAATGAGCCCTCGTGCATGGGGTACGCGCGATGGTAAAGATATAAACAGGTGTTTAGAGTGCGTTTGAATGACTGCCTTCATAGCTCTGTGGTTAGCGCGTCTGCCTGCTGATCAAGGGGTCAACGGTTCGAATCCCGCCGGCGCCGGTCTTTTTTATTTATTTATCGACCCGCGGCGTAAGAGGTTAGATAGCCAGATGATATAGATAGATAGATAGATACATAGACGAAAAGTGCGTGAAGTATCCAAAGAATGCTATTCGCATTAATATAAAATGTCATCAGTATAAAACCATTCCCAGTTTTGTTTTTGTGCATTGGCAACGTTAATGCTAGTTTGGCGTGCGAGTTGCAAGTCTGGATAGGTCACTTGACCCAATAAGAAAAGCTACTCTTGCCATGTTTCTGCAGCAGCAGGATGTGTTTTGTTGCCTTCAGGTTTAGCGGAAATGTTTCCCGCTAACTGTCGGAAAATTTTGTCCGCCCCCCCCCCCCAAATCACGTGACCCCCCCCCCCCCCCTCCCGTGCCTTCCCCCCTCCTCCTCAAGAGCCATGCTCTAATTCTGCGTTCCAGGGAGTTGTAAACGGCTTTCTATTTTTTCTTGCTTCTAAAATTGCACCAACTTTTTCTTATGTCTTTACGTATTTCTATTTTTTGTGGATGGGAAAATGCATGTGACAATCATCCTAAACAGTGTGCAGAGAAGTCATAGCTTTTTCTCACCTCTACAAGTTCCCCCAGATCTGTATGGCTCCTCGAGTTTTGTGTTGATGGCTCTGCTGCGCTTCCTTGCACTCTCGACCTATTTTCTATATCTTCTTACTCTCGACCTACCTATAACAAAGCTGCGGCAAATTTTTCTCTACTGAGAAACCTGGGTCCGGAAACACGCAGGGAAACCCACCTAGCTCGAACACTTGCGGCTGATGCTTTTGGATCGTATGATTTCTGTTGGCATTTCAAGTGTTAGATATGTCTGATTTGGGAGACTTTGTTTTAATGTGTGCCGTGTGTCTGAATTTGAAGATTGCTGACACATTGAGTCCTTTTCTATGTTAGCAGTGTCCTGCACAAATCTAGTTGTTATTCTTCTGACAAAACAAGACTGTTGAGTCTGCTAACAAACTCTCAAGTGTCTTTTTTTTTTTTCAGAACCACAGTAACATATTTTGTTTACTTTGTTTTTTAACTCACCACTAATCACTTTATATGCCACAGTGTACATGTTCATTATTATTTATTATTATTATATCATACATACTGCTGGCTCACATTTGAGAGCTTCAGCAGGTGTGGGTGCTACATAAACAGGTGAAAACGAAAACACCTTTTTGAAGTAGATTGTACAGAATGCAAATAAAACAGCAATGTACACTTCGGGAAAAAAGTACAGAGATGACATTCCAAGACAAAGCGTACATACCGCGTGGGTCAAAGGGATCTGATGGACCATGGTTCTTAATGTATCCTGCTAGGATTTACTACAGAGGTGCCTGAAGTTGGTGGAAGCTTTCGCTAAAATTGTGGAAAGATTGGCTCACCTGAGTGAATCAAGAAAAATCAAAAACTATGTTTTCCCTATACTTTGCATGTACACTAAGAAATATGATGTTACTGTGGCACTTATTTGGGCCAAATAAAGTGAAGAATAGGTAAGCCAGTTCTATTTTATTTTCATTTCACAAAATTTTTTAAATCGTAGTGAATGCCAGAATAGCCCACAACGATCTTCTGATGATTTTGAGATGAAAGGCATAGCAATAATTATTCCATAGACAAAACCAGCCTTTATTTTTTTTCTTTTGACTTCGAGCAGCTCTGTAGCAAATCCTGAGCATGATAAGTTAAGAAACCAATTTATGCGGTCCCTTCAAACCACCATCGATACATTTGACCCACGCAGTAGTTGGGTAGATACTGTGATAAATGAAGTCAGTAGCGATTATAACAAGACCAAAGTATAGTACAAAGGAGATCAAAATAGTTTTCCGTAAGTCATTTAAAAAATTGACCGCATCTCCACATGGTGAATGACGTCATTCAGGTCGAAGCTCTGGTGGTGCTTGTCTGCGTAGACGCTGAGCCGCAGCATGCCGAGCCTTTCGTTCGTTTTCATCCATGTCAGAAAGAGAATCTGTGGTATGGAACGTGGTTATATACGCATTTGAGCATTTGACCGCAGCGCCCTCTCGTCTATAAACGTTGAGCCAATGCATGCAAAGTTTAACGCGATTATATACGGATTTGACCGCAGCGCCCTCTCCTGTATAGACGTTGAGCGGCTACATGCAACGTTTCATCCATGACATCCCCAGCTCTTGAAGTTACTACCACATCTCAGAGCCCCTACTCGTCCCGCAGTCGTGGACGAGTGGTTAATGCGATGGATTAGGAAATCCACCGGGGTCTCCCGCACAGGTTCAAATCCTGTCAACTGCGCAAACAAAATTTTTTTCTTCCATCTTTTTTTTTTTTTGCTTTACACGAGCACGTGAGCTCACGAGCAGGAGCAGGAGAGACGCCGGAGAGCTACATACCGACATGGCTATCCCCTAAGAGAGCTTCGCCCCTAAAAACCATCTACGCTCTCATATTCCGTGATCTCTAGTGCAAGTTTGCTCCAGTTCTCAATTGAAATGCTACCGAATGTTAACTTGAAAATGAAAACAAAGCACGACAATGGTCAGAGCTCGCATGAAGAACTGGAAAAGCAACCTCTTGGCAAGACTCCGAGAGGTAGCCTGTGTTTTAGTAAGAGCCCTTTTTCCTGGCAAATAGAAAGCACCCGGTGGGTGCATGCTGAGCTGGATTCCCTTGCCCCTCGCGAGATCTACGTTTAATCTCTCCGTGTTCTGCTCCTCAGATCTGGAGCCGGTGGAGCACTCGCCGAGCGGCTCCAACAGGTCCGTGCAAAGTGGTGGGAGCGCGTCGAGCGGTCCTGGAGAAGTTCTCTGCGCCGCCTTTTTTGGAGGAGTTTGATCCGTAGTCACTTGCAATCATTTCAGTTTTGATATTTGCAATAGCAATGTTGTAGCAGCCATGAAAGCGACTGCGCCGTTAGCACTTGATCGATATGAAGTTATGAGATTATCAGAGGGATGTGGTACTGGTTACAAGCCTCGTTACGAGCTGTTCGAAGGTCGACGAGCAATACGACTCGGTGCCGAGATGTTAACGTTCCCGCCGAACAGCCAGGGCTGCGATCAAGATTTGTAAAAAGTCACTCTTACATGGTAGGTATGCTTATTATTCTGCGGGAAGGGTATGTCGATTGGCTGCCTTATAAGCTGAAGCAGTAAATACAAGCCCCGCTTGTCCAGCACGGCGGGTTTCGTGCTGTACACGGGGCTGGTGAGGCATCGGAGGGTGGCGGTGGTGGAGAGAACAGCCGGAACAGCACCGTAGCGGTGGCAGTGGCAGCTGCGCAGCGGAAATGCCAGCAAGCAGAGCAGCTTTGTCTGCTGCATTGCGTGCCCCTGAGAGCCGCCGCTGGCCGCTCCACTACCGAGGCCGGATGCTCCGAGTCCCAAATATGCGCAGCACTCACTATTATGCCAGGGAAAGGGGGCTGTATGACACTGAGCTTCTCCAGTTCCGAGTGGCTTCACCCTGAAGAAGCTAAGTCTCTTAGCAAAGCATCTTGTTGCCACTCTTCACACTTCTGGGAGATTTGTTTTCAGGATCATGGAGGCTTGTGGTTTTGTTTATTTCTTGTAGTTTGGTTCTTCTGCTTTTAGGAAAGGGAGAAGGAGTACACTTCTTACTGTAATTATTATTATTTTGCCACTGTAATTTAGGGAAGGCGTACCGACAGCTCTATGGCGATGAGGACCCGACACTGTCCAGGCTCCGGACTCCCGAAGACCTGAGGTGCTCCGCTTCTGTTTCGTTTGACTTTCCTTGTGACCTATTTTTAATCATGTCCTATTCTTTCCTTCTTATTTGTTTGTGTTCATTGAAGCAGGTTTTTCTGTAACATATTGTCTTTGTTCCAGGTTTGAGAACCTGGTCCATTCAACGCAGGCTTTCGGAGACTACGAAAAGTTTGTGCAGGCGCTGTTCGACAACTATGTGCACGTCAACTTCAAGGATCCCAACTTCCAGACTGCAAGTCTCTTTTTGTTTCATATATTAGCACTACATCTATTTCCCTTTTCATTCCAACTTCTGTCTTTCAGCGTCAGTCGGAGTCTGGATGTCTTGCATTGCTTTTTGCTTCTTTCTCTTTTTTTGGAAATCAATTTTATTTCTCACGCTCGGCATACGAAATGATTGCCAGAAACCTGAAAGCCCTTGAAGAGGCAAATCGCCAATTATATATACAGGGTGTAAGAAACTCTAGTTGAAGAGAATTCTTGAAAGCTCTGCCGCCTTCTTTTCTTCTAGCCTCGTCCAAAACAATGCTGCCGCTACATAACGCTTGGCTGTGTGACCCTTCAACGTTCGATTCAATGTGATTTGTCTTTCTTACCCCTCTCTATCTTTTTTTCTGTTTTGTTTCAAACCTTGGTGCAGATTCAGCAAGGTCCCGAGTGGCTCTGCTTTGTGGATGGACTGCTGAACACCGTCCACCGCCTACAGAACTACTCGCTCTACCCGTACCTCCCTTATGTCGCACCGGCCTCTCCACTGCGCCTTCTCGGTGCTGCCTTACACCAAGATGGTGTTCCAGAACTCCTTCCTCGAGGTGTGTTACTTTTTGCCTTCACCATTAACTGCCCTGGGCACCCTTTAACTTCTGCTCTTCTTGAGGTCGATGATCCGGCTCTCTTTGGCGAAGCGATTGACCTATTTCGAGATGAGGCACATCTTCGCTTGCGTGGATTTGTTGTACTGCTGCCATTTGCGTGTGTATAGGGTGTGCCTTGTTTTCTAAACACCAAAATATTTGTTTTTTCAAGCAAGTTTAAAATGAAGACATCATTCCTCGGACAGCGTTTTCAGCTGCGATGGACATGCAGTGTTCCTGGGAGCGCCTGCTGTGTGACGCTGATAGCGTGAAACGGCCACTGTGTGCATCTTATAGCTAACAAAGTCAAGCGTTGGACACTGCACAACACCGTTAACGCAAACACGATATTGGTACTTTATTATGGTCTGCTCAGACAGAGTATCAATGGGCACCAATCTTTAACGCTTAAATAGTGCTCTGAGCTGGAATTTTCTGCCCCTCTAGTTTGACTTGATGGCAGCTGTCCAGTTCTGAGAAACAATCAGGAAAACCGCTGACTGCTCGTTCGTGCTAGAGTCACTGAATGTTCCCAGAGTACTGAAACTTCCAGGCTCGGTGGTGCCAAGATGGCGGCTCAATGTTTTTTTTACTGTGGTCACTATGAGCATTTAGAAAGCATGTTTTTGCGTAAAGACCAACGGAGAGAACTCTATTTATAGCAATCTTTCATCGGAGCTTACTAAAGAATGACAGGAGCGTGACGTTTTCTCAAAATTTTAGTTTACAAGGCAATTAATATTGTTTTTGTAGAACAATGTCTCACCGGTGATTTCAGGTAGCGCATCCCGACCTGGGCATGTCCTAACTTAGGTGGTAATTTGCGGCGTGCTCCGCTTGGGAGACGGGGTTGGTATCCTGAAACCCCTTCTACTGTGTATGTTTCGGTGCCAAAATGGCTGATCATAGCTAAAATAAAAGTCACAGTGGACGCTATCGAATGCAACTCTGGAAACGTTCAGTTACTCTAGCTCATGCTAGCGGGATTGTGCTACGTACATACATATAACACTGGGTTTTTGTTAATGGTATAAAAAGCATAACGGTTTCAACTTGATCAGTAGACAAGAAGCATGACAGGGTACAACATTTCTAAACGCAACTGTTCTGTCTCTATACTCTAAATAAAACCGTGCAATCAAAAAAAAAAATGAAAAGTTTGGCCACTGTTTTTTTAGATGGTTTTTTATTTGCTTTATGACAAAAGCTCGGACCAGTTCCTTATCAACGAGACGGTTGTCATTAGATTGAAGTGTCCTCGGTCGCACCTCGGCACCTCACGCTTCACCCTTCACCGTTTACCCTGCAGGCCCGTGGGAAGGAGACTCAGCTGTCCAACATCCTGTCATCCCTGCGTGCGGACACGTCGCCTCCAGAGCCGCTGCTACCTCACGGGGAGCACCCTAGTGCTGGACGTCTTGCCCTGGCTCACGGGCATCCTCCAGCCCACCATCAGGCCGGTCAGTCTTGGAACCTTGCTTCTGGATGCAGGTTCCCTACGTCAAATCGAGGATGTCACAGTCAAAGTGTTGAAGCAAAATTTCGATGCACAGGCAGCGGAAGTTCGTCCTGCAGAGCCCAGACATCCTTGGTTTAACCCATACCATTTCCCTTTTCGATCTGAATGAGCATCATACCGGCAGGCTGTTGTGTATAGCTACTGCATGATGAACGTTAAAGACTCCAGGCTAGCAGTCATACCGTACTGGCTTAATTTGACCTTTTAGCATGAAGTAATGTCGCCACTTGTTGGCAGACCAACCTCACACTGTCTAAGCAACTAACATACTTTGCTTTGCTCCCCAGTGAAAGACTGAAGACTAATGTTGATCACCCGAAGATGTTCAGCATGCCACTGAAATCTCAGTTACACGACGCCTACACCGAAAGAGGTTTTAGTCAGACGATGGGCACTTTGGCTGGGATCTGAGCCAACAACTGGAGGAGCTGTCAACATTTGACAGCAATTGGCAATTGTTGGAAGTGTTACTATCGGAACGATCGGGCAAAATGATATTCAGCTTTGACACGTAACAGTCACAGTTTGCTCTAGTGGTGTGTGCAGAACTTGCGCTGAGCAATTGCTGTGTGGGATGTTCACCGGAATGGTCCAGTAGGGGGCGTCGCATATTTATTGTTATATTGAGTTCCGGTCGATGTCGCACTTCGTTTATGTTTATGGGGTGTTAGAGGGGGGTTTGAGCCGCACGTCCGGGAGCCTCCTGGCTCGTGACGACGACCATTCCCGAAGTGAAGAACCCAGGGGTCCAGTGGAGGTGGGAGAATTGGTAACGTAACGAACGGTTTAATTACATGGTTGCGATACAGTCGTCAAATCCGAGAGAACTCCTGAGCAGCCTCGCGCTCCGCCTTATATAGGGGTCCGTTTTCTCCCTCACTCCCCGCCAGGGCAGCAGAGTGCGCAGCAGCAACCCGCCGTCAAGTGCGTCGTAGCAAAGTCCGCCGCGTCGTAGCCAGAAGTGCGTCGTAGCCATGGTCCTCCGCAATTAGGTCATGCCTCTCTCCCTTTCCTGAGCGCGCCAAGCCCCACGCACGCACACACGTCCCGTTGACGTCACGGACTCGTTGAGACCTGTCTCCGCAGTTAGGTCCGGCCTCTCTCCCCTTCCGGAGCGCACCAAGCCGCACGCACGCACACACGTCCCGTTGACGTCACAGGCGCGTTGAGACCTGTCTCCGCAGGCGCAGACACGTAGGCGCCGGTTCCGTACTCGTCGGGACTCGTTTCGCGTAGGCCCCGTCCAGCAGGCGACGTTCCCGGACTGGTCATGACTCGTTTCCGCAGCGTTGAAACTCGGAAGAAGGTCGCCGAAGGTTCCATTCTTAACAGCCGGCAATGTTCATCAGAATTTTTTTAGTTGAAACTGGGAGGTAGGTAGCCTGTTTGCAATCGACTGTCTAACACTGCCAGTTCTCATAATATGCCAATTGTAACAAGTTCCCAAGCAGCTAAGCAAGTCTTACAGAAGTTCCTCTGCAAAGATATGTTTCCACACTATCCATATGTCGTGGAGTAATCAAAGTGTTCTCATGTCAATTTCCCAAGTGAGCTTTTGTTTATTATTATTATTCGAGATGTCAGTTAACCTCAGAACGAGGAAGGAAAAAAAGGGTAGACAAATGTGAAGGCCTGGACACTGGCGAGTGTTGCCTAATACTAATCAGTACTACAGCAACCAATCTGCTAACCAACTCGCATGTCTACCGGCCTCGCGTGCATTATTTAGCTTAGCAGTACTCCGATTTGATTTGTCTGATTTGTCCGGGGTCCCCAGGTGAACACCCAGCTGTTCAGCGCTGAAGAGCGGCAGAAACTTCAGCAGGTCATCTCAGTCATGGCTTCGTTCAACCTGACCTATCACCAGGCACGGACGGCCGACGGCGTCTACCAGTACGCACTTGAACCGTGAGTGCTTGCTCATTTCTTGGAGCATCTTAAAATGCCACTGCAGAGCTACAACCCCCCATTCCATTTGTTTCATATTTTCAGTTCTTTTATGAAACTCTGACTTAGCATGCATGCTCCTGAAGCTGTTATGGGGCTCTCACTGCCATAGTCATTTGCTGTAACATATTAAAAGAATGGTAAGATATAGATAGTACTATATTGAGGCTCGCTTGTAATGGAGTTGGTTTGTGTAGTACTAATAAATGATTCTTCTTTGTCTGAATTTTGTTATGGTATGTTGGGCGTTGGTATCCTGGTAAGGTCTTATTGAATTTGTCGGTATTTCTTCCGTATTTCTCTTTTCTATGGCAAACAGTATTACGACGACCATAACTAGTGAAGTACCAGTCTTGTAGTCGTTTCTATATTTCTGTAGTCTTCTGTTTGTTGCACCAAAGTAAAGTGGGGATGTCGCAAGTATTTAACAGCATGACACCTTCTAATGAGCACAGGCCTGTGCAGCAGCCATGGCCCTATTAATGAGGACAAACCCTCGCTGCAAAAAGTGCTGCTGAATTAAAACCGCTTAGAAATAATTGCAAAATGCCTTAGCATGTACATTGTCATTGATGCAATGCTTGCCTTACCTCGCGTAAATTGTATGTGTAGCACAATTCCTGTTAAAAGGTAACAAGAAAATTTTTACTGTTTTTTAGGCAGACATTTACGTTGTCGACTTGCCTCGTCCGTCTGCGTTAGCGTCCAACATTAAAATTTTTAACTCTTTCCTGACCATGCCCATACGCCATCGATCACTGGTGATCGATGGTTTCCAAGTGCCGTCAAGAGGTTAAATTTAGGTTGGAGAATTGTGTTCCACAGTCTCGTGGATAGCCGAAGAACTCTAGTTTTGGTTTCAACGTAGTAGGTTTGAGCTTTATCAGAAGCTGGTACACTGTCAAAAACAGTCCTGAGAATGGTGGTTGCACTTGCCTAACATGGCTCACTGCTTGCATCAGTTTTCATAACAAAGATGGCAATATTTACATAATTCAACTGTATTGTGGCATGTTTTTTTAGACCTCAAGAGCTACGGGGACACTTTAAATGATGTTATTGGCGTTGCCTAACATATGGTTGTCGGTAAGCATCACTTTAATTTCCAATGCTGTCCCGAGCCGGCATGCACAGTTTTATGTTCTCAACAAGGTGGACAAAAATGCTAAATATGAAGGAACTGCAATCAAGGCTATGGCAAAACCAAGGTAGAACACAAAGAAAGCATTCTGCTGGGGATGTGAGGTGTACTATCTGTGTTTCACCAATATAAGCATTCCTTCGTTGAAAATCACACGTGTTAAGGAGGCTAACTCTCCGACAAACCAAAAATAGACAATGTCATTTATTTAGGCTCTGTTATACTCCGACGTTGAGTGTAGTGAACTCAGCGTAGCGCAGAACACGCGCCTTTTATTGGTCGGCAAGCGGGAACTCGAAATCTGCAACCAATCAGTGTCTGTGTGCTCTGCGGTACGCTGCATTTGCTACACTCAACGTCAGAGTGTAACAGAGCCTTTAGACCACACTAACTTTCAGAAGTAATAGCTGTCGATGTGGGGAACATTTTGTGTAGCTTGAATTTTTCTTTTTTGTGTCGTTTAATTTGACATAGCTGTTGAAGTTTCGGCGTTTACATGCCTTCCAGCACATACATATGTATTTTCAAAAAATAAAATTTTGAAATCTTTGTGGGTTACATATGTAGCAGATTTCTGTTTCTTTTGAACAGAACAACTAATTGGGCACATTTTGATGCGTACATATAGCTCCAAACGCAAACTAGATAGGAAAATAGCAACCGCATTCGAACAGATGCCTTTGGAATATCGTCGACTTTTCCCGTGGTCAGGAAAGAGGTAAGGTAAAAAATATTTTTGTCATTTTTCATGGGAGCAGGGTTATGTCATCAAATTTTAGGCGATAAAACCTACCACAATAATGCACCTTTGATGAAAATTTTGGCTCACTGCATGCATGTGACAAATTTTCTGGTTCAGTTTTTGGGGTCTTGAAGATCGGTGCATTTCCGAGTCGGACGGGAAAAGAATGCTAGCTCGGTGTGCGCCCGTTCGACTAAGTCACTTCCGTGACGCAGGAGCATCGACGAAGTGACGAGGTTCCCCGGCGTCGCCCAACCGCCACAGCTGACATACGCAACCAAGCAGCTCATTGCCAGAGAGGTGAGCTTAGCTCAAATCGGCACGTTTTCTTTTTAGGTAGTAGCTTTTTTCGTCGTTTTGACGAAGCTTTGCATGACTTTCCCGCCGTGCGTCGCAGCTCGAGGTGGAAAAAATGCGGAGGGGCGACGTCCCCGACGTTCCCATGCCTGTGAAAGAAACCCACCGAAATCCGAACGCGGCGGCGACTCCCTGGAAGCCACCACCAAAGCCCAGTTTCAAGCCTGTGGATGAGTCACCAAGGGTGAGTCAAAGATTTTCATTACCTTTGGGTCTTGTTACGGTTGTAAAATGTTTTGTATGATTGATTGATTGATTAATTGGTTGATTTTCAGAGTACATAGTATGTGTCACAGTAGACTAATACGAGAGCTACGCTCGGACCTTCGGCACTCTTTTTGCCCTTTGTTTTATGTTGCTACAGCTGTTCTTCGTCTGTTCGTGTCACGTGGCATTCGCTTTTGTGCAGGCAGCTTGTTGGTGCCACAAGTTCGTTGCCTAGAGCCATACAGGTGCCGTTTGTGACAGTTACGGTTCTTAAATATGACGTGTTGAGTTTTAGACGTGGTATTTAGAGACTGACAACACTCTTGTTCTCCATTGCGGGCTGTTTCGGCTAGCAGGAGGACAAACAGCGCTTCTTGCATTTACGAGCTGTTAGGCAGCTTGGCAAAGACTGGTGACAACTGGCAGTATACTTCTCCTTTGCGACGCTATGACTAAAGTGACATTACTCTGAAGCATAGCTTACTCAATGGCTCTAGGACATACTACTAATGTTGTAACTTAAAGTGGATACTTCTGGAAACCTCTGGCAGCCGACATTTTGCTAAGAAATTTTGATTCTTGAATGAAACTTTATGAGGCAGAAGAACATTTTAGCATGGCTGTTCCCTTGACATTGTTTTCTCTTGTAACAAAACCTTTGCACTCCTTTTTGTTTGTTTTTGCAACTGGATTTTTGTTTACTAATTGCTCATTCTTATGTTCTGACTCTGGCATTGTTGTCACTGTTGTGTCCTTATCCTTGACATTGCTTTGTCTTGTGGCCCTAACATTATTGTGGATTATGTTGCAAGGTTAGTTCCAGGCTACCAGCTGGGCAGTATAATCTGAGATTGAGCAACAGGTGGTTGTGCAACAGAAGCGAAGGTTTACGATGGGACAGCTAAACAAAGATTACACCACACACCCTAAAAAAAGCAGAAAAACACACCATTCACACTGCTGACCCACCGTAAGCATTGACCCAACTAGCTCAGCCCGTGAGAAGCGAAGGAATAACAGTAAATTTTTTAGATTATAGGTTGTGTCAATTTTCCATTATTTTTCAGGTTGTTCTGGACTTCTTTGGTCGTGTGATTCAGAAGCCAATTCAAGGGGCCAGTGCTGGTTTGTGTTACATATCTGTTTTTTTATTTTCTCGCAAGCCTGCTTTTAGAGCGCAGCTCTTAGGCGCCCGTTTTCGGCTTGAGTGTCGTCATCGTTGCCATCGGCGTCAGCGTAATTGCGCGGTGCATTATGGGTAAATATTTTCCGCTAAATTTGGCGGAAAAACTTCCCGCTAAATTTAGCTGAAAAAGTTCCACGCTATATTTAGCGGGAAAATTTCCCGCTAGATTTAGCAGAAAATTTTCCTGGTAAATTTAGCACGAAATTTTCCCTGCTAAATTTAGCTGAAAAAATTACCCCGCTAAATTTAGTGAGAAAATTTCCCCGCTAAATTTAGCGGAAAATTCTTCTCTAAATGGGAGGCGAGCAGGAGAGCAGAAGGGGCATACCCCTCCCCTCAGTACCGTTCCTCCTCCTCCTCAAGAGCTGCGCTCTAATTCAGCGTTACAGGAAGTTGTAAACGGCTTTCATTTTTTTGTTTATCCCATCAAAATCAATCTGTAGTTACGATTTGAATGTTAAAAGCATACGGACCGTGATTTTAAACTTCCTCTAATTAATATGTCTTAAAGGGGCCCTGCAATCATAATTAAGCGTCTACCTTTTTTGCGGTTTCCACGTCTCTTGGGGTTCGGGCAAGCCAGCGGGCACGGAGAGAGTCACTAAATATCAGTGCGTCATATTTTAACCGGACGACGCGGAAACCTCCTCCACCGACGGGGCGACCCACGGTACCGAAAGCGCGCGTATGTGACGCCTTAGGTCCTGGGCTTACTAATGGTCAGAGCCGCTAAAAGCTTCTTTTTAGTTGAAATACAAAATATAAGTGGCGCGAACCGTTTCAATTATTTATAAAAGTAGTTTTTGTTCAGTATTTGAGATCAGAAAAGAAACAAATGCAGTTTATAAAGCACGGAAACAAGAAATGATCCGTCGACATACCCGCCACCAATCGGTGGAAAAGGCGGCGCCTACTAGAAAGGAGTAGTGGGATCAGGCGTCGACACGGAGAGGTCCCGGATATACAGCGGCGGCGCTGCGGCCGTAGGGACTGAAGGACCCGGCCGGCTCTGAGCGTTCCCAAGGCCTTCGGTGAGCAGCTTTGTCTTGCGGTTTGGCCGTTTCGCGGTATGGCAGCGCGAAGTGGCTCCCATTCTGAACTGATCTTTACCCCGTGTTTGCTGTCGTTCGTGGCCAATGAAGTGTCATGCCGAATTTGTGTTTAATCGCGCAGCAAATGCAATGAGAGCCGCTCTAGCTGCCCGCAGCATACAGCCTACTCAGAACACGCTTTAGTGGCGCCCTCTCGCGCCGTCGACACGGAGTACGGCAGCCGTGAGCGCTCGCTCAGCTCACCACCCCTCGTCTAGTTCACGGCCACTCAAGCATCCAAGGACGTCATGAAGGAGGTTATTTTTTGCTTGTTTTTGTAATTTTAATTTGCCTATAACTTCAAAAATAAATCGAAATTCGAGAAAAGAAAAGTGTCATTAAGTTACTAAGTTCAGTGCGCTCAGGTGTGGTGCAAATTAAAAATTAGTAAAAAAGCCATTGCAGGGCCCCTTTAAAGGGGCCCTGCAACGACTTTTTGACTGGTTTTTAATTCGCACCGAACCTGAGCGCACTGAACGTAGTAACTCAATTAAACTTTTCTTTTCTCGAATTTCGCTTTATTCTAAAAGTTATAGGCAAATTAAAATTACAAAAACAATGCAAAAATAATCTCCTTCATGATGTCCTTGGCCCTGGCTTGAGTGGCCGTGAACTAGAGGAGGGGTCGCGAGCTGAGCGAGCAGTCACGGCTGCCGCACTCCGTGTCGACCGGCTCGAGAGGGCTCCACTAAAGCATGATCTGGATAGGCTGTATGAAGCAGGCAGGCCAGGGCGGCTTGCATTGCATCTGCTGCGCGACTAAACACTAATTCGGCATGACACTTCATTGGCCACAAACGACAACAAACACAGGGCAAAGATCAGTTCAGAACGGGAGCCACTTCGCGCTGCCATACCGCGAAACGGCCAAACCGCAAGCCCCAACCTGCTTGCCGGAGGCCTTCAGAACTCTCGGAACCGGTCAGATCCTCGAGCCCATATGACCACAGCGCTGCCGTGTACATCCGGGACCTTTCTACGCTCACCGCTCGTCAGTGCCTGATCCCACTACCCCTTTCTAGTATGTGCCGCCTTTTCCACTGCTTGGTGGCGGGTGTGTCAATGTGTCATTTCTTGTTTCCGTACTTTATAAACTGCATTTGTTTGTTTTTTCTGATCTAGAATACTGAACAAAAACTACTTTCATAAATGCTAATTGAAACGGTTCGCGCAACTTATATTTTGTATTTCGACTAAAAAAAAAGCTTTTAGCGGCTCTGACCACCAGTAAGGTCAGGACGAAAGACGTCACGATGTCGTCAGATATCGCACGCTTGCGGCACTGCGGGTTGTCCCCGTAGGTGGAGGAGGTTTCTGCGTCGTTTGATGGAAATATGGCGCACTGATATTAAGTTACTCTCTTTCTTTGCCCGCTGGCTTGCCCGAACCCCAAGAGAACTGGAAACCGTAAAAAAGGTAGATGCTTAAATATGATTGCAGGGCCCCTTTAAGATTGTGAGAAAGATCAGGAAGCTGTTTGGCATTTCATAACGAAAGTTTTAAATGAATATTAGGTACAGATTCGTCTGGCGTCGCACTCCGCTCGAGGAGGAGGAGGAAAGAAGGAGGAGAGAGGATTGGAGAGGAGGAATAGAGAGAGAGGAGGAGGAGAGGGTGAGGAGGAAACTGGGAAGAGCCCCGGAAAGTTTTGTGAAAAAAAAGAAGGGACTTGGGGTTGGGGACGTCCCCCGGCGATTTTTTGTGGGTACTTTGTTGTGGGGAAGCAGACGATTTGGAATGCGATATCTTCTTTTTACGTGCTTAGGGCGTTCTAGCAGATTTAGAAACTCTGTTTCTGGATGTTTGACTAAACGCTGGTCGCTTATTGTTACAGATAATTAATTGGGTTAATATTTTTAATACCCTCGGCTCAGCGCACCGTGGCGATTTGTAAGCGGAATAGGAACAACCCTTTTCAAATAAGTTTGGGAAACAAATTTTTACCCAGGATTGACCCAGTCCCGATAAAAAAAACTATAATTCACGTTGTGAAATACAATAACACAACAACCCAAATTCCAAATGCTAAGAAAGCAGCTATACGAAATTAAAACCATTAATCTAGTACGTTCTTGAAAACCTGAGAAATAGTCCCAATGTGAAGAGCGCACGCTTATTGCTCCTGTGCTTCTGAAAGTCGTTGTCTGCTCCCACAACAAACTACCCACAAAAAATCGCCGGTGGACCTCCCCAACCGCAACTCCCCTTCTTTTTTTTCCCCAACAACTTTTCCGGGGGCCCTCCCCCAGTTTCCTCCTCACCCCTTCTCCTTTCCTCCTCTCCCTCCTTCTTTCCTTCTCCTCCTCGAGCGTAGTATGACGCCAGACGAAGCTGTACCGAATGTAATTGTTTTTGTTAAAAAAATGCTTTGAAGGGCAAAAAATATCATGGGATACCAAAATCTTTGCCCCAGTTTCTTCTATCACTCCTCGAGTGTTTCTTCAACAATCGCCTGGCAGTCAAGCTGATTGTTCTAGACCCTTATCTGCTAACAAAAAGCTTTACCCAGCATATTCTTCCACTCTGGGTATACATAGGATCAAGGCACTTCCCAAGGCTGTGGGCTCACACTTGGGCATTGTACAGAATTTCGCACGAGCTACCCTTTTTTTCATCTTCACATTTCGACTGTCGTTAAACTCAGTCGTGTAGGCAGTGGCGTGTGTGGCAGTATCTCTCCCCGAAAAATATTTCTGGCTACACCATCGCTGGAATTTCCATGCACTTTTACAGCGGTAGCTGTTAGTGCCCCTTCCCGGCAAGAAATATTCATGTATGAACACAAAACCCCACTTTACAGCAGAGGCACTGCTCTTCTCCTCCCAGTTGTTCCTTACACATGCGTGCCAACTGCGGCAAGGCTCTCTCTCGCTCCCCTCCTCCCCCTCCCCTCCCCCTGTGCGCCACTGCTGCTCCGAAAACCCACGTGATATCAGGGAGAGTGCTGTCCTCCCCCCAATCGTTCCTGTTGCATTCACATACCCTCCGGCAGCCGCCGTTGCGAAATACCCACGTGGTCCCTTTGTGCAGACACGCTCCCCCGCCCCCCCCCGCCCACCCCTTTTGCCCCCCAGGTTCCGTTCTCGTGCGCTCTCCGCGCCTCAACAGAACAGCTTGTATACATACTTTCACTTCCTCCACCACAGGAGCGGTCACAGGCGCTCTCATTCTGAAAGAGCATTTCAGCCAATGAAAAAAGCGTGTCTCTGTGTCCCTGTCCAACAGATGCAACATCCCACACAATCGTTCCAGCAAAGCACACATCTACTCAGACGCGTCTTCTACATCAGTTCCACTGAAAGCAAAGAACCCATTGCAAACATTGTACAACACACTGGCTGAATGCAAATCTTCTTCAACATTCTTTTTCACAACGCAGCAGCTTCCATTCTTATTGCACGCACACTAATATTTGTTTGCAATTTTTATTGTGGGGGCTGTTGCCACCGGTACTATCCTCATTGGGCATGTTTTATTGGCTTTTGGCACTGTAAGCCAATAAAAGTAAGTTAACAGCTCTTGTAGCATAACATCAAATAATTGCAGTGTCATGCAATATCTTCTTCTTTGTTTTGCAATCATGTATGGTCCAGTCTTGTCTGGATCTCTCAAGTGTAGCCATATTTTTTGAAGCTGTCACTATCTGTGCTGTTTTTGGCATGTTTGGTGTGCATCCAGACTAGCGTGCACCCTCCCAAATTTCCAGGGTCTTCATCAGGTGCTGACAAATGCAGCGGTGGCCTTGGCTCCGGCCAGATCTATTACCAGTTCAAAGAGGGTTTCAGCAATGCTGTGCGAAGGACAGTGCGAATGAAGGACCTCTTGTAAATAGTACACAATAAATTCATTCGGTTTCTGCAAAGCCCATGGACCCAATGTCCAACACCCGTTAAGTTGCAGCAATAAAAAAAAAAAATTGTCTTTCTGTTTATTGCTTGTTAGTCTTTTAAAATACTAGAGCATCGCATTAAAGGTCGTGTTAAAGATGATCTGCTGGAGCTTCAATAAAAACTTTAAATGTTCTGGGTCATTCGGAGCAAACATTTGGGAATTGTTTTTGGCAATGCAATAATGAACCATTAATTGCAGAACACTCGTATCTCACCGGAAGCTGTCATCCGTGTTTGAAGGGACACTGACACCCTCCAAAATTTACATTTTATTTTTTTGCCAGGCGATTAATTATGGTGTCGGAAGACTACCCAATCGATATTTTGCTAGAGCGTCACCTATATTTTTAATAGAGAAAAAAAAAACGCAACTGCTCGAAACTGAAACCGAAACTGGACTGGGGAGGGAGAAATAGTTTAGAGGAGAGAGAGGTGGCAGAGGTCACTTGGCCGTGATACTTTTTCCGCCCAAATAACGCATTTGCAGCTTTTTAGAAGCCACAAAAAATGGGTATCATATTTCTTTTCTATTTTTAATATTGTGTGCGTGCCTTCGATGACCTACGACTTTGATTAAGTTTGGCGGTTGTGTCTAACAAAGGTCCTTAGATTAGAAAAACAACAACAACCTCGTTGTTAGAAAACGGCCCGATTGACCACGGAGAAGAGAGTGAGCGCGACTCAAACCGGCCAGTTCTCGATCGGCGGTTTCCGAGGCGGAAAAAAAAAAAACGAAGAATTTCGAGCCACAAATTTTGTTCTGGGTAGTTGGGCTCTCATATGTAATGTACAAATAAAGACCTTGGCGAGCATAAATAGCCCTGTCAGTGTCCCTTTAAGGGAGCGTGCGAAAGTATCGGCTCAATATTTTACCAGTTAAAAAGTTTGAAGCAATTCTCTCGAATATTTTGATAAAAACAACAACGCTCAGTTGGCAACAGATATAACTGGTTACTTGACACGGCAATTCATAGATGGCGCTAGTTGGCTATAGTCGGTGACAACTTATGTAAGCTAGGGCGAGGGAAAGGAAGGTGAGAGAGGAGGAAATGGACGCAACGTTGGCGAGGGGAGGAGGAAGCTCCTCGCCGAGCGTTCGAGTCCGCTTCCTCCTCTCCCACATTCCTTTCCTCGCCCTACCTTCTCAACCTGCAACATGCTTTAGATGAACGCTCGATTTTGCCTGACTTGAGATGCTTGATCGATGTGCGGAGTCAAACACCAAAAGATGGGCCCAGGGAATAGAAACACGAGAACATGTAATGATGGAATGCAGGGGCCGACTTGCTCGGGGCCCTGGGATTCGGTGAGGACAGTGGTACAAAGGATTCGGAAAGGTAAAACATGGTTAGAGGAAGTCATAGGAATGATATGGATGATGTTAAAATCAAGGGAAGGATCGCAGATCTGCGCGGGCTTGCAGGCGCAGCTGCATATATCGAGTGCTGACGTCCCGATCTGGCAAATGAAAATATGTCCTAAAACAATGGGAACGAGCTCTTCTCCCCGTATCGTTTTAGAAACAGGCTTTCGCTCACTGATATCGCAGAAATCGGCGCGCTGGAGAATTTTCGATCCAAAGCCCTTGCGGGGTGTATCGCCTTGCGAAGCGCCGTCAACATATTTTTCGCTCTGTGGTGGCAAAATTACACTCAAGTCTGACTAGCAGGAAGCATCTCGAACGATTCTTTCGATGGCGCGAGCGTCCTAGAGATCAGATCGGGCCGGAATTTTTGGCCCGACCAGGCCCGGCCCGATGAAGCCTTGACTCGAACCCCGGCCCGAGCCCGAGTGGGCTCTTTCGACATGACTCCAACTCGAACCCGGCCCGAGTTAGACTGTTTTGTATTAGTTCTACCTTTGTTTTACATGACACCGTTCATGTTGAACGAGAATTTCAATCTCGGAAGTTAAACGCATTTGTTTCAAAGGTCTGCGCAACCATTTTATTTGCTCAGTTTGTTTCTAGAACGATAATGCGTGTTTCAAATGATTCTGTTTGTTTCGCCATTGATGCAAAGCAAGAATTAGGCAGGAAATATGATGTTTAACGATTGATTAATTTAATAAGTAATCGATTAATCGGTAGCGAATAATCAGGTTCAGCTTTTAGTTGTCGTTCAGCCCGCGGGCCACGTGGGGAGCTACGGGTTCTATGTTCCACATCGGCGAGTTTGCCCCCTGCCGCAATTGGTCAGCTCCACGCCTCATGCGATTATAAATGCTATCAAGATTGTGACTATCTGCGTCATAGGGATGTGACCGGTCTATTTGCGACTTTCCCGAGCGATCACGTCGGGCGTGGTGCTGACCAATCGCAGCGGGCGGCAAACCCTCTGCGACCAACCAACACCTCCTGGACCAACTCGCCGATGGGTAGGATGAAGCTCAGAGTAGGATTTCACTCGAAATATGCGACGTGCTCATAAAAGAAAATAGCAATAAACGTCACGCTCATTTTTGTCAGCGCAACGCGCACGTTGCATTTCCAGGTCCGACCCCATCCTGAGCTTCGTCATACACTATGGCCCTTCCGGAGTTCGCAGGACTTGACTCCTGCGCTTTCTGCAAGAAAGTGTGCGCACCGGATTTTTTCGACACACACGCGATGTCTGGTGGAGCGGAGTCGTTGATGTCGGTAACTGTGTCTTAGACCCTTGGTTCTCGGCCGGTGAAGTTTCAGGCACCGCTTGTGGATCGGCGGAGAGATGATGGATCCGCGCCGTGTGAAGAGGGAAAGATCTGGGCTAATTATGTTCATGAAGCTAGGGATAAAGGGATATTATATGGCTAAGTGCTCGTGCAAAAAAACAAAACTTCTCTCGATAACGTTTACGAAAAAAAATGTAATTTTCTTGTTCTTCATACAAAAAAAGAAACAACATCAAGCGTATTGTTAGGTTTATTAATGGGCAAGACTTCCTGGATCCCTAGAAACGCCTTCTCAGGGGCCGCGGCCTTCCATTTGCGAACAGCTAGCCTAGAGGGCTGTCATGAGTTTAGCGGACGTAATGATCGACCCGCGGCGCGATTACGCAGACTGGCGCACATTGTGTAAAACAAACTTTCCGTTACTACTTCCTTTGGTTTTCGAATATAAAAATCAGCAGAACCCATCCTTTGGGAATGATTATCTACGTTAATGCGAATAGCATCAAACGGTGCGGAGTTTTGCGCGTTCGTCAGGTGGCCGGCACACTCTAGATACGCCAGCCCACTCTTGAGGCGATTCTAAATTTGTTGACACTTTCACAGCCCTGCGCACGATCTCCGCAGCCCAGCACGTGCGTTTGTGTCACTTAGGAAGGCGAGACAAAGCACGCGCCATACGCACAAACACTCAAAATGGTACCGACCAGACTTTCTGGCGTCTCAGCTATACTTCGTTTCAGCTTGGGTCCAGACGCAGCGCGATGCTACAAGCGCGAGCGTCGCGGCCTTGAACGAGTGCCTGCCAATGCACGAGCGCTCGTGCAATGGCAGGGACTGCTGCAGAGCCACGAGCTCGCGCTTGCAGCATCGCCTGCGTCTGGACCCAAGCTGAAACGAAGTATAGTCTCAACCAACGGTACTCTAAACGGTTGTTTATATCTTTACTATAGGACGCGCTTACAGCGCTGTCACAGCTACCGGTGCGCGCGCGTTCCATGCACGAGGGCTCATTCCGCTCTCGTGAGGCTGGAGCTAAGAGGTCTCCCGAGCGCAGGAGAGGGTGAGCTAGAGGGAGAGGGTGAGCGCGGGAGAGGGTGAGCTAGCCCTCGTGCATGGAACGCGCGCGCACCGGTAGCTGTGACAGCGCTGCAAAGCGCGTCCTATGGTAAAGATATAAACAAATGTTTAGAGTGCGGTGAATGACTGCCTTCATAGCTCTGTGGTTAGCGCGTCTGCCTGCTGATCAAAGGGTCAACGGTTCGAATCCCAGCCGGCGCCGGTCTTTTTATTTATTTATCGACCCGCGGCGTAAGAGGTTAGATAGCCAGATAGATATAGATAGATAGATAGATAGATACATAGGACGAAAAGTGCGTGAAGTATCCAAAGAATGCTATTCGCATTAATATTTATTTGGCAAAGTCGGGCCTTCGGGTCCCGATGCACTCCAACTATAGGCTCGACCCGAGCCCGGTCCAAACCCGAACAAGTGCTCTCATATATTGGCCCGAGCCCAACCCGACATGTCAGATCGGGCTCGGCCAGTCACCGCGCCCGCGCAGTGCACTGGCGCACTTGAGTGCGCTTCCGAGGAGATTGGGTTTAGTGCCGGCGCTATAGTCGGTTACAAGTCAAGTGGCGGCAAATGCCCCTCAAGGGAATCATATATCCCTCCGCCACCTCCGCATCCAATAGCGTCCTATCGTCTGCGTGACGTTGCGGCCAACGCGCGAGGAGGGTCTTGGCACCTGTACATATTTGCTTTATCTTTCGACTTTGACTTAGCATTGTGGAAGCCACGAGAGGGAGATTAGCGTCTTCCCCCTCGATCGAAACAAAGACGACTTTCGAGTTAGCCCCCTCGATGGATACAAAGGCTGCTGCTTAAAAAGTGAGGGTCGGAGACAAGTTGGCACCACTCTTGGCCATTATCTATCCATTGAAGCGGAACAAGGAGCGTTTCCAGTGAACTCTTCTTTCGGTGCGGAGGATTTGAAACCGGCGCACCAGCTTGTGGGAGGAGCTACTCCTACCTTCTTGACTTAGTACTATGGATAGTCGACTATCGAAAAACTATCGATAGTACTATCGGATAGTCGACTATCGAAAAGCGAATGGATAGTAGCTATCGATCGTCGACTATCGGAAAATTATCGTTAATCGACTATCGGAAAACTATCGATAGTCGACTATCGTAAACCTATCGATAGTACCGTCGCCGGTTTACCATAGTTTTGCGACACTAGTAGTTTGCGCGTCTCTATCTTTTCCTCGCTTTTGTATTTTTTATTCGCTTTTTTTTCAAATGGGACACTAAGTAGCCCAAGCACTTACCATCCCAACCTTGGTTCAGCGTTCAGTGATGACGAAGACGGGAGTTTGGGCGAATAGAGGAGAAGGGAGGCGAGCGGCAGTTCGACAATTGCGTTCGCTCTATTATAGTGGTACAAAACTATCGTTAGCACTGTCGATAGTTTCGATAGTCGCCAGATATCTGACTATCGATAGTAAAAAAACGACTATCGATAGTCGACTATCGAAGACTGTCGACAGCACTATCGATAGTGACTATCGAAAGCTCTGTAACACTATCGATAGTTTTGGGAAAAACTATCGACAGTATCGATAGTCAATTTATCGATAGCCTTGCATCACCAACCGGCACCGACGCGCCATCGTTGACCAGCGCCGCCACCGCCGATCCTCCCAAAAGCTAGCGACAG